>VXBB01017995.1:8555-48125 GCA_013399915.1 Illadopsis cleaveri | reverse complement strand
GCATCCTCCCCACCCCCGGCGCCCTCCGGCCGGCTCCCGCCTCTCGCTCCCGCATCTCCGCCCTGCGCCGTGGCCGGGGGCTGCTGCTCTCCCGGAGAAACTTTGCACCCCCGGGTGGTGGCGGGGACCGTGGGGTAAGTCGCTGCATCCCGAGAGCTCGCGGCGGGCAGGAGAGGTTTCAGCCTGGGCTGTGCGGGGGAACCGGGGGTCTGTCGGCTCCGGCCGCCTCGCCCCTCACGGTCTCCGGGGTGTTGGTGGTCCCTCCGCTCGTGTCGGCGGCGCTGGCACCGCAGCCGCGCAGGACGCGCCGCGCTTTTTCCAGCCGGGCGCCGGTGACCGTCCGCAGCTCCCAGGCGGGAGCCCCGGCCGGGACTGGTGCCCGGCGACGCTCGGATGGGTGATGCCCAAACGGTGCTTCTCCGTCCCAAGCGCTGAAAGAGGGGCGGCGGAGGTCTCCGTCGCGGCGCTTCGGCCACATCCTTTCCACTGACGGTTCGAGAAACCTTTCGAGGGGAAAACAAGTGAACTAAAGTTTCACATTGCCTCTTTCGAGCCCCAGGTGCACTCGCTTGGAACTGGACAGGGTGGGTTTGCCTTAGGGTCAGCCAGTACTTGACTTGGAAATAATTTTGAGTGGTTTATAACTTCTGCGCTACGCATTCCTGTTGTGTTTCATTTTGACATACCAAAGGGCGAAAAAGCAGTGAGGAAAAGCCTCTGGTGCTTTTTCTGACTTCGTGTTACTTTGTTTAGTAAACAAGAATTTTGTACGTCTTTGGGTGAAGCTGTAGTTTTATATATTTTATAAAGAACAATTTAAATAGCATAAAACCAAGTTATATCATGTAAAAAACTTTTTTTTTTCCTGAAGACACACACAAACAATGTTTGTGCGTCATTTAGTGAGTTTCTAGGAGATGGACTATTTAACCAGAAAAAAAAAAAAAAAAGAAAAAAAAAAAAAAAACCCTCCAGAAAAAAAAACAAGAATATGCTTGACCTTTGGTAGTTGGAGGTTTCAAAAAGACAACCAATACTGGATTTAAATAAAATTGAATGATCTGGTTGGGTTCAGGAGTCGTCTGTTGAGAAGAATGTTGATGCACATATGTTTGTACTAGATAAAATAAAACAAAACAGTTCTTTATGAACATGTAGAGAGTGTTATGATTCAGGGCTATGACTAAAAAATTTCATTTAAGTGAGAGACTTAATGACTGACGAGATCAAATTCGCTGGCAAGACACTCGGTTAATTTGCAACCAAGATCAAGAATTTATTTCTGTGAAAAACAAAGTACCCTATACTGTAGATACTAAGATCCAGAAAGAGTTTCCAATTAAGGTTTTGATGGTGACTTTAACACTGTTGCTCCTGCCGGCATCCTCTGCCAGAGCACAGGCTGAGACAGTCCCCGCTTTTCGCTGCTGCATCCACCGCGTCTCTGCGTCCATGTATGTTTGTGACAAGCAATCTTTTTGCCATAGTTGACCATAAAACTGTGTTTGGATGCTCTTCAGTGTTTAGGAGAAGATTAGGATTTTAGGGGCTGCTTTGGACTAGTGTGTAAACCCCTCCAGCCCCCAGCTCTGGAAGCAAAAGGCTACACAGTCTGTAGAGTGTACGGAGAGGGACTGTTTCGGGAAGAGTGGAGGGGAACGAACACTCGTATGTGGAAAATTCAGTTGATGTGGTTTCAGGATTTCAATTTCAACTGAGCCATGGGAGGGGGAGGTATATTATTACCTCAGCCTCCCATTGATTCAGATTTCTGCTCAGGAATTATAAGGAGGAAATGCATTTCTAGGCCCTGTTTACAATGCAAGTGCTTACAAAAACCAGCCAGCCAGTCTAACATTGATTCATCGGTTTCAGTGTATAAACAGATTTAACTCCAGCGAGGCGGATTTAGTACTCAGAAATGATTTTTCCGTTAGATTTTCCTTTCAGTAGGTATATCAAAAAATATAGTAAGGATGCTTTCAGTATCAGAAACTGCCCATGTGTAGTTAAACGAGACTAGAGAACTCAATACAGCTTTTGCTGTTGCGTGTTTAAGGGGTGTGAGCCAGTCTCAGACCCCACTGAACATGGGGGCTCTGCTATTGAATTATCAAAGTCCGGTGCCAAATCCTTCCTTAATATTCCTGGTAATTACTGCTGACTCATGCTGACATGTGAGTTCAATTAGCCCCAACTGGAATGTAAAGGATGTGGGAGTGTCTCTTTGTGCCCAGAGACAGCTAGGACAAAGCAGATTTTGGAGGAAAATTCAAGGAATTGCCAAGTTTGGGTAGGAAGTGTCAGCCAGGGCTTTTTTTTTTTACAGTAATGTTCGAATAACCATTAAAGTTGAAGCCCAGAAAGGGAATGTTGAATAACATGGACATGTCTTCACTATGGAATAACTGTAGTCCTAACTCAGACATTGCTTCTAATTTGAGTGATGTCCACACACAAAAACTTGTTGCTGAAGAGTGTTGATATTTTCAATTTGAGTTGGCTTACCCATGAGGAATAAGCTATAGCTCAGATAACCACAATTCATCAGCTGTTAACCCAATCTGCCTGAGTGGCACAAGCGGGATTCTGCTCAAGCCTTCCGGCTGCCACTTGAAGGGGGTTACCTGGACAGCAGGAAGCTCCAGCCTGCTTCCCTGGTACAGGCAGAACACAGCCTGGTTTGGCTGTGAGGTAGGCAACGGGATATTTGCCAATGTGAACATTCCCACACAATTACTGCCTAACTGCCATGTTTGTGACAGGTCACTGATGGTGGACACTGTCACCACATGGCCATGGCAAAGTGGGACAGGAGAATCCTGCAGAAGTCCCGTGCTTTCTGGTGCTCAGAACAGGGCATTGCTGCAACAAGGCGTGAGAAGCAAACAAATGTCTTTGCCCCAGAAATTAATTTCTTGTCAGCTACTAGCTGGTGCAAAAGGTAACTTATATGTCAGAGGTACATGCTGATATATATCTATATATATCTATATATATAGACAGATATATAGATATATATATACACACATATAAAGCCATAGTTGGCTAGCAGAAGCGGGAGCTGCTGCTTTTGAGAGAAGCAGTTTCATTGTTGGCCCTCTATGCAAGTTGCCACTAGGAAACTACAGGTCACAATTTCTACTAACATTTTGAGGTCGAAGCAAAGAAGGTGGATGCAATAGCAAATATGCAGCCTAGTGTGTACCAATTAAGCTTTTTTTTTGCTGTGTTTTTTTCCCTCCGCAAGAGGAAAATGACCCTTCTGGGACTGCATGAAGAATGAAAATTTCAAGGTGCTTTGCCAGGAATTTGACTGAGAGTCAGGAACCAGATGAACATCTTGACATGGAAATGCTTTAGGAGTATGTCTCTGTCAGTCCAGAGCTCCCACAGAGCCGTTTACAGTCATGTTGGATTTAATTCAACTTACTTTCAGAGTCTTGAACTTTGAGATTTTCAGTAGCAAGTCCTGTCTGTGTGGTACTGCTGTCAGAATATCAAATATGTCATAGGTAACTACAGAACTCGAATTCATGGACTTACAAGGTTGCACAGGTGGGGTGGGAAAAATTGTGCCAGTATAACACCAACTAAATGCACCCCAAATATTAATGAACCTCCAAGGTTCCCTGTGCCAGTGTGTGATACAATCATTTCAGCATGGACCAGGTAGAAGCTGTTCACGCAAGTGCAATCCTCAGATTCACAGGTGTGCAGCTACAATCACAAGAGACCCAGTGTATTTTTTTACCTCTTTGAAACCTTATTCTGAATCTTATCCTTTCCCTCTGAGAGGTTTCTTCTGGTGTGCAGTGACAGGGCAAGTGCTGGATGGCTGTGTAAAATTGTGCAAGGTGGCAGTGCTTAGCTGTCTATGCCAGTGGAAGGTCTTCAGTATGAGCATTTGTGAACAAAGCATCTATCTAGTCTGTACCCAGGTACTTGTGGCATGAGGGCTGGACCATACTCTCTGTGCTTTTGAGTTAAGGCTGCATCTGCAGGCAACACAAATAATTTGCATGATGCAATCCATATGAAGCTCGGGCTGCAAAACATGGTGTTTGCAGCATGTGTTTATTCTGTGACTGAAGTGCTGTCTGATGCACCAGAGCTACAGCTCTGTATTCAACAGCAATATCTGTGCATGCACTAAAAATGTTAGATATTTATTCCTTGTTCTTTAACTGTACTAGTATTGATGCTGAATGATGGTCCTTTCAGTATGTTTAGCTTGCTGAAAACATGTGCTCACATAAAATCAAGTTCTGTTATTTCTTAGGACTGTAGAAACCCACCATTAGAGGGTTTCTCCCTCTTCTGCAACATTTCAGCTGAAACAGAGTGAAGTTGAATGCATGGCAGTTTTGGCGTCACTGTCTCTCTTTTCTGGCTGCTCTTTGCTACATTTGGTAGTGTACAGATCCCTGAGAGTCATGATGCTAAGTAATCTCTTGAACTTTTTTCTTCACCGAAATTTCAAATATTATGTTCTCACCTTACACTTAGGGCAGCATTGTTTGGAAAGCAGCTCTTCTTGGCCTCGTTGTCTCTCACAGGGATTTGCTTTTCCCAAATGTGTTTTTCTGATATCTGAGAACTCCTAGTGTACTTGTCAGATTGAGTTTCCCTCTCCTTGTCCTAAAATGAGGAATCATTCCACAAACATTGTGCTTTCTTCTTGTTTCAGGTCATTTTTAGAGAAGCAAAATTTGATGAGTTTGTTTTGTGGGCAAGGAGTATAGGCATTAGAGATTTTGAAGGACTATACTGAGAGGACAACCATTCAGGTTGGTACTCCACAGGATCTGTCAGACTGTTCCCTATTTCATAAACATCTCAAATGAGGGGCTAGAGCATGTGGGCATTCAGCCTGCAGAGGTCACCAAACAGGTTTCAGGCACTCTGGAAGAAAAAAGTCAAATTCAGAGTGATTTTTGACAGTCACACCCTCCAGAAAACCAACCAGGATATGAGTCCATAAGGTTTAGTGCAAAGGTTTATCTTTAGTCAGTAATACATCACGTACACAAATATAGCATAGGGAATGGCTAAGGAGAAAAGGATGTGGAAATGTGGTGGTTCACAAACTCAGGATGAGTCAGTAGCATTGTACTGTGGTAAAAATGGTGTATTAGAACAGAAATGGTTTTTCTGAGGTACATCAATCTTTTTGTCCTGCTCAGCTCAGGTAGGTCCTCAGCTGGAGTATTGCACTCATTTGGGAGAAGGGTACTTGAGAAAAAATTGCAGATAGAATTAAGAGTCCAGAGGAGAGCAAAAGGGATTATCAGGTGTATAAAAACATTGCTTACAAGTAAAGATTAGAATAATTATTTAGAGACAAGAAAAGTAAAGAGACAGAAGTTAAAAATCATCAGAAATATAGGATTAGCTGCAAAGTTAGTTGAATTTAAACTGTAATTTAGGTTAATGTCAGGGCAAGAAATTATGATAGAATCATACCATGTGTTGTAGTAAGGAAAATTTAGGTTAACATGCTTAGGAATAAAAATTGTGATTTTAGTAATAGTTAAGTGCTGGAATAAAATCTCTGGGGTATTCATAGGAACTGTACTTCTTCAGTGTAAGCATCATTGGGGAGTGGTTTAGCAGCTGTGTTGTTACAGCTATGATGGCCTAAGCATGTAAAAGACTAGAAAGATGTGGCACTTTTTTATTAAATCAATTGATTTAGCTAGAAAAAACAGACAAGTCTTTCATGCTCACAAGCCATTTCTCAGATATGCAACCTCTGAATGGTTCTGGTACAGCTGCTTCTGTGTGAAGCAGGGAATGATGTTCTGTACAGTCTCTTGAGGGTCTTTTCAGTCCCATTTGCAATGATTAACAAAATCTTTCTGTCTTGGGATAGATGGGTGTTAAGGGACTGGGGAGGGAAGGCAGGCTATAAAAGCTGATGAAAGAGCTCTCTCCTACCCTGTAATTGGGGAGATTCCCTGTGATTTTCACTCCATGAAAAATGCCTGTTTATTACTTTTTAGGAGTGGATGAGAATCAGTAAGTCTTATACTAGCTTCTCTATAAGTGTCAGGTGGTTTTGGATAGCAGCAAATGCTTTATGACAAGTGATATTGTGGTAGGATGCGATATGATGAAATGTTTGCTTTTTTATCTTAGAGACAAATAAAATTCTGTGAGTTTTGAAGGAAAGATGTCAAATTTCCCCCATCTATTGCCCTAATTATACAAAGTGAAATACTTGTAGTCATGACTTGTTTATGAAAATTAATATTTTAAAATCTAAAAATGCATGATCAAAACTTAAATGAGCACAGAGAAAACAACACTGCTAGGATTATTAATGAGAATTAGTTTTTATATATTGGCTGATTTAGGGTAGTAACAGATATAAGTAATATTAGAAAAGAGTAGTACTTCAGTACTACTCAAGGTAACTTGAAAATGTATTTAAACTTTTTTTGTCTCTGGATACATGTCTCTAAAGCAGTAAAAGAATGTACAATAAAACAATCCAGAGGCTGTCAAATAACAAATGAAAAAGGTAGGTATATCTATAGATCTCAAACCCATAATGGAAATATTTTACTTACAAAGGAGAAATTTGTGTTTCTGGAGAGGAAAACACAGAATCATAGAACACAGAGTGGTCTGGGTTGGAAGGGACCTTAAAGATTCTAATTCTTACCCCACTGCCCTGGGCAGGGACACCTTCAACTAGGTTCCCCATTCAACCTGGACCTGAACACTTCCAGGAATGGGGTACCTACAACATCTCCAGACGACCTGTGCCAGTGTCTCACCACCCTCACTGCAAATAATTTCATCTTAACAATTCATCTAAACCTGCCTTCATTTTGAAAATATCACCCCTTGTCTTATCACTACATGCCCTTGTGAAAAGTCCCTCTCCATGTTTCTTGTAGACCCACTTTAGGTACTGGAAGGCTCCTGTAAGGTCTCCCTGGAGCCAAGTGCTTCTCCCCAGGGCTGCTCTCAATCCATTCTCTGCCCAGCCTGCGCTTGGGGCTGCTTGACCCACGTGCAGGACCTTGCACTTGGCCTTGTTGAGCTTTATGATGTTTGCATGAGCCTGATACATTGGTAATTAAGGACCTGCACTGTATTTTAATACTTATCCAAACCAAGGTGATGGAGTAGTGCCTTGTCAGCACAGTGTACAAAACTAGACAGCCTTTCAACCAGTATAACTTCTTTAGCTGTATTTATATAAAAAGTATTAGCTACATCAAATTCAGATTCAGTATCTGAAAGAATAGGAACTTTTGAGTTTCCATTCTTATTTTCATGTACTTCATTAAACTGAAGACTTGCAAAAATTGAGCAAAAGCTTGACGATTCACATAGCAGCCTGGCTCTTGATGTGTTTCCGATCTGTGACCTGCTTCTTTCAAACTATGTGGTTTTTACAATGGTGGCACAAACACTTTAAAACACTGAACTGCAATGGTAATAATAATAATAACAATGTTAATTTAAGCATCAAGCTAACATAACTTGCAGAGGTCCAGGAGAAAATATTTAATGTTTCATTTCGAATTTTCTCTACACTCCCGTTTTCCATCTCAAGCTTTGAGAAAAACACCTTTATTTCTCTCTCCCTGAAAGATGGGGGTTTTTTGGTGGTTGTTTTTTTTTTTTTTTTTTTTTTTTTGTTTTTTTTTTCCTCTGGATACCTTCAGATATCTAAGCTCTGCTGAACTTCTGTTATGGGGCTTTTGTATGTTCATTCCTCAGTTACTCTTTTTCTTCCACTGGATAACTGGGTGGGAACAACACAGAAGAGCAAAGCCTGGAGAAGAATAGGATTGCATCTCCCCAATAAGTTGATTTTACATCTAGGTGTATTACTGGTTTTGCTGCCTACCTTCCTAGTCCTACATACATTTCATAACTTTTAGAGCAGTCTCCATTTTGTTGGCCTTAGATCCAGGTCTCTTTTGTTTCTTTTCTCTGGAAGAATGCTATGCTGTGTTATGCTGGTGTCACACAGACTCCTCTGAGGACAGGCTGTGTCTCTGAGCCAAAGGCGACCACTTTTGTCTCTTTCCACACTATCTCCAGTGATGCAGAAAAAATGCAAATATATGATACCAAGGAATTATATATGATCTATATATATATATGGAAAAATAGATATTAAAAATATATGATATGTCACATTTTTACTCCTGTTTTGCACTGGAGTACAACTAAAATCTTTGAAGAAGTCTTTTGTGGAAAAAAGAGAGAGATCAGGGCAATGAGAGTTACTGTGTAGGACAGACTTTTTTGAAAGACTTGGAATTGGATCTTGGTCCTCTTGCAGAAGTGCATCACCATCTTCCTGGCTATGGTGGAGACTCTCCCACCATTTGATAAGCAATTCTCTCCTGATGAAACTTCCGTTTAAGTTCCATTCTGGCTTTACAGTAGAAAACTCCTAGAAATGCTGACTAGTGATTCTGTCCTACCTCACCTATTCAATCCTCTAACCAACCTGTAGCCTCCCTTTGTATAACTCAGGGTTTCCCATCACGCTGTTTGCATTTACTCTAAAACTGCACCACTGTGGCGGGTTGACTCAAAAGCCTCTATCACTCCCTTCCTCAACTGGACAAGGGGGAGAAAGTATAACAAAGGGCTCATGAGCTGAGATAAGGGCAGCAAGAGATCACTCACTGATTGTTGTCATGGGCAAAACAGACTCCGCTTGGGGAAATTAATTTAACTTATTACAAATCAAAATCAGAGCAGGATATTGAGAAGTAAAACAAATCTTAAAAACACCTTCCCCTCACCACCCCCCCCTTCTTTCCAGCTGTACCTCCTGTCTCTNGCTCTGGCACCTGAAACATCTCCTCTCCCTTCTTCACTGACCGCAGTGTCTGCAGAGTTGCTCCATTCATATATTCTTACTCCTCTCTTCTCTGGGTGCAATTTATTCTGCACAACACCTTTTTTGTTTTTCCTCTTAAATATGTTATCACAGAGACACAACTACTACCTCTGATTGTCTTTGCCTTGGCCTGTGCTGGGTCCACACTGGAGCAGCCTGCCATTGGCTCTGTTGGACATGGAGGAAGCTTCCAGCATCTTCTCACAGAAGCCACTCCTGTAGCCCCTCTGCTACCAAAACCTGGTCACATAAACTCAATACTACCATACTTCTAGTCTGGCCTTGTGGGTGGATGCAGGACGATAAATAGTCTTATCAAAGATCCTTGTTCTAGTATTTCAAAGAGAACTCCAAACCTCAATGCTGAAGTGTGATGAGATGACTGACATGCAACATATTAAAATATAGGTGGTTGGGAGAATAACACTAGGAATGTCAGTGAACTTGCAAGAGGGTTTGTAGGACCAGTCCTTAGTTATATTTGTAATCTGTGGTTATTTTTGTGACTCCAAGTAACATGTCTAATTTACCCCATTACAACGGTGTGTGAGTGCTGGAGCACATACCACCTTATGGTGGAACAAGGGATGGGGCATGAGGATAAAAAACCCAACAGGCAGTCAATGCACAGCCACATGTGTCTTGTAAAAAAAGTGACACAATTAATTCAAAGGGATATTGTCATCGTCTTTTATCTAAGGATATTTATCCTTCACTTAAAATTAAAGACAAGATAATGAACTGCATAAACTTGAATAAGTAATTAGCTCTAGAAGCCTTACCATGACAGCACAGAGCTAAATCTGGGCAGAACCTCTCTGAGTAATTATATATACAGTTAACAAATGTGCTTGAATTGTTCTCTGTACTGAGCTCTGTGTTGCCAGCATAAAGCTGCTCCCAAAACCTGAACCTAACTATAGGTAGAAGACAGCTGAGCTGAGGCCTTGCTGCACTATTCATTCATGGTAGAAATATTTCATTGACCTATCTTACTAGTTTTAGCAGGTTTGCTATGGAAATGATGCTTACGCTTTCACAACGTCTGCTTTTCTTGTGACCTGCTAGTCAGGTTCCAGCAAACAGAACAGAGGGACAGAGATCTCAAAGATACTATGTTCCTGAGAGTTTAAAAGTGAAACGTGCTACACTAATATCCCTACTGAGGGAAAGATTGCAATGTAAGATTGACTGTCCTGTTAGTCATCAGATAATCCATATGGTTCAGACAATATCCTAAATGCCCCAGCTATAGAAAAACTTTCCATCACTGCTTATGCCTTACTATGAAAAGTCCAGCTGCTTTGGCAATGCCACATTTTCCTCAGAAGGTCTGTGGTATAGACAGTGGAGGACAAAAGTTGAGCCTGGTAGAAAGAGATACCACTCTATTAACTACAAAGTATTGTACCAAACATATGCCCAGCATTAATATTTTTGGTGTGTTTTTATATGTGCTAGCATGTGTATGCAACCTCAAGTGGCAGAGTGCATGTTAGAAGTTCTAAAAACAGCTGTATTTTTCAAACATCACTTTAAGAAAACTCATCAAAACTTCATCTAAGCTTTTTTAAGAAGTTATTTATTTACATCCTCAAAGCTCAAAAGAAGTGTCCTTGAACCTAATTTCAGGCTTTCTTATGTAAACATATAAAGAAAGAAAGGCTGATGAGACAATTCAGTCCCCTGATGAACTTGAACTTGTTACATATCCATCCTGTAGCAAAGGGCTGCTCTGTTTTAAAGTCAAGCACTTGCAAATTAGGAAACACAGGAGTAAACATAAATTCATAAAACATTTAGATTGAAAAAGACCTCTAAGAACATCAAGTTGAACTGTTAAATTCCTCACATGTGTGGACAGGCACTAAACTTAATCTCATACTAAAACAGAAATTGTGTATTTTGTTTCTACTATCCTCATTTACCTCACAGTCCCAGCTCTGTACTACCCCTGTACTACTACTAGTAGTACAGTAGATAGCAGTAAGTACTATCTGTGTTACTGTTCAAATCCTGTGCAAAAAAAGTGCTATTAATTTTGTCACAGACTGTTCAGTGATAATTGTGACTTTAGTAATTAAGTACATCAAATCCACCGCTGAATTAATCTTCATTATACTGCTGAGACATATTAGCAGTGATAAATCTGAAATACTTATTCTCATTTACTCGATGCCAGGCACTCAGGAGGTGATTTTCCAGAAGATGCAGCCTTTGGTGCACGCTCATTCAGAGCTCAGTGCTGGCTGCCTCCAGCTGCACTACTGAGTGCTCAGTGCTTTTAGAACAGACCAAGACTCCCAGCAAGTGCGGGCTGGTGCCTCTGGTGTCCCAGGCTGTAGTGGCGTGCCTTGCATCCTGCAGCCCTAATTCCTATGGCCCCTGCAGAGCCCTGATTCCTTCCCTCAGCTCTCCGAGCAGGGCAGGAGACTGGCTCCCTGTGCTCAGATTGCTTCTGGTAAGGCAGTGAAGGCAAAGAGCCCATAAGAGACCTGGAAGGGAGATTGCAGTAGGGAGGTGCTGGCCACCTTATTTGTGGCAACTCCCCCAAATTTTCAATAGTTACTTTGAATCCCTAATAATTCAAAAGCAGTGCTCCCAAATGGTCCTTTCCTGGAGTGCTTCAGAGCACTGCATCTCTCTGCAGGTCTTAGGGGTGCCAAGAGTCAGGACCACAAGCCTTCTGCTTCTGTTCCCTCCCTGCCTCGTCCCAATCTGCTTCAGTCCTTCCCATGGCTGACTCCTTGTTCCCCTGCCTTTTGTTTGGAGCCCTTTGTTGTGCCAGGATGGAGAGGGACAGCAAGAGGGAACGTCTAGCACTGCCTTTGCTGTTGGGAGGGGAGGCCTGTGAGGCACACGGGGATGCATATGCACAGTGCAGATGCCTGTGGGAGGAAAGATGGGGATGACATGTGCTCAGCTCAGGCAGAAGCTGTAGATAACTGTCAGACTACAACAAGTCTCCCGAGCACACGCGAGCTGGATTTTTTTCTCCCAGAAGCTCCAAACACAGCCAAATTTGTACACATTTTCTTCAAAGGAAATTAAAAAGAGATTTTATGTGTGTTTGTCAGACAACATATGATCGTTGGTACTTGTAGAACACCCTCCATAAATCAAGCATTAAATACATTTTTTTAGTCTTCTAAAAACACCTCACGTTTGAGATTTAGCCCTCTGCTCTTTCACTGCAGAAACAATTGAGGCAGAAAAGGAAATTTTAGGGCCAGAAAGAGCCACTGTGATTTTGTTTCAATCTCATGTATAACTGGACATTGGACATCCTTCAACAAATTCTTACTCCACAGGTCCATTAGTTTTGTTAAGAAAAAAGTTTTTGATGAAAAAATGCTCAGTGATGAAGAATCCTCTACAGGCTTTGGTAAATTATTTTGATAGTCATTTAATTGTTATTTGGATTTAATTAGCCTCAAGTTCAGTAAATTGGATCTTGCTAGAAATGTTTGTTTCTTGTCATGAAATGTTTGTTTCCTACGTAACGTAGTTACTTATTGTACGGAAGTTCTCTGTTGCTGTTCTTCATGATAACCAAAACAGTTTGAGCTCCTGCACTCTGACTGTGGGGCTCAGTTTCATAACCCTTATTCATTCTTTGCTCCAGTTATTTTTTAAGTGGGGCTGCTTCAGCTAGAAACATGCTATTTACAAGGACATATCCAAAACTGTTACCATATTTTCTCCTAAGACATCACCATTCATTAGAGGCAGAAAACTTGGCGCAAATGTGCTAATCACAATTAATTTAGTGAGAGCAGGCAGGTAGATTTCCATCCTGTTGATGAGCCATTGTGACTGGAAGTCTTTTTCCAGAGTTGACCCTGCCAAGGTGGAAACACATAATTCTGAGAAAAACCAAGCCACTCTCCAGCCCCATCCTCTTTTTGCATTGCTGGTGAAACTGCACCATGGTGCAGTGGCATGGCAGGGACGAGCACACACAGAACCTTCTCACTCCCAGGCTGCCTCTTCAATAACTGTGCCACTTTGAAGCTGTGCTCTGCACAGCCCTTTCTTGTAGTTCAGGCATTGAATGCATGGTATGTGATTACATTCAGGCAGGAAATGATTCATAAAATTTAGTGAAAGGAGAGATCATTGGATAATGTAATCTGACCTCCTATAGCTACCAAAGATTTTTTTTCTGAGTATGCCTGCATTCAACTCAACTGTTTCTATTTAATTTAAGTATAACTTCTGTTAGGATAAAGTGCATATTAGAAAAAAGGCATCTAACAGTGGTTTCAAGACAAGAGGATCCATTAAATCCTTTGTACCTTGTTCCAGTGTTTAAATGCTCATGATATTACAGATTAATGCCTTATTTCTCATTTGGATGTACCTGGCTTCAGCTTCACTTTTTAAAGTGCTTGCTGTGTTTCAGATAAAAATAATTCAGTACTCATATCTTCCTCTGGAAGTACTTCAGTTTACTCAAGTCACCTAAATCTTTTTTATATGCTAAGAAATTTCTTCAGTCTGCAAGTATTTATTTTAGCTTCTTTCCTCACTCTTACCAGTTTCTAATATTACTTGAAAAACACTTATATGCGAACTGTACACACTGTTCCAGCATCACTCTTATCATATCTTTAAACAGATGTAAAACCCCTTCACTTAGGTTAGCATCTGCATTAGCTGCCTTTGCAGCAGCTCCTCCCTGGCAGCTCAAACTATGGATTGTATTCATTTTTCACTTTGATCCCTAATCCCTTTCAAGAATCCCTCACATTTCAGGATGCAGTCCCTATTAAGTATCAATGACGTGCATTCCCTATTCTGAGGTGCAAGTGTTTGCATTTGTCTGTATTAAAATACATTGTGAATGAAGAGAAACTGCCTACTGGGCACTTCAGATTGCTCTGTTTCACTGTGTCTTCAGCGTTATTTTTCAATCTTCTAAATTTATATAACTTTGTAAATATTATTGCCAATGAGTTTGTATTGAACTTTGATATCTGTAAGGCCTTTATAAAACTTTTTCTATTTAACAGTGATTTCTCTACGACTGTTTTTCTTTTTATTCTGTCACTTGACAGATTATTTACTGGTGCAAATTGTGCACTATAATGCTTTGTTGGGGCTTTTTAAAAGCAGAATGTTGTGCTGCTAACTTAAGTTAGTAACTAATACAAGTGTACTCCTCTGTCAGCTAGAGGTGATAACTTCTCAGTGAGCTAGCTTCACTCCAAAGAGCATGATATTCCATAGAATTCTGCTAAGTGATGTAATTCATCTTTCTTAGCTTTTCTGGTATTTTGCTTGGGATGGATGCCAGTCTTGCCATCCAGTGGATAGCTGGATCATTATGTTTCCCTTCTCTGAATATTATCATACAGCAGCTGTCTTTCAGTCTTTTGATGTTCCCCAGTGTTCAAAGATTCATTGTGACTTAATGTCACTAGTGATTACAAGCATTGGACAGACGCAAGTTCTTATGGTCCACATCTATTCTTTTCTGGCAATTCTGATCCTTTCGATCCCAGCTCTCCTCCTCCTGAAGCTCCTCAGGCTTGTAAGCCTCCTTTCCTTCTAGAGTGGTGGAAGATTGCTTCTTTGGGTCTGTTTTCATCCTACCTCAAACATGTAGAGAGAATTTGAGGGCTCTCAAACATTATAGGGAGAAAGCAAAGAGCACAACTGTTCTGAGCAGCTGGGTGCTGTCCACCCAAGTTCTTCCTGTTTCTCATCCACATGAGATGGGTGGGCTGGTAAGGGAAGGAGTCCCCAGCCTCCTTCAGGGTGAAAATGGGCTCTTCTGTCCTAGGGGTGAAGAGAAGAGCTCACAGGTGATCAGAAGAAAACAGTCCAGGTAAGACTGTGAATATATGCTCTTCTCCAGTTTTTAAAATAGATGTTTTCATGGTTTATGGTTCTGTGCAGCTCAACAAATTCAAGTGCTGTTTTCAGACATATTTTTAGGACCACTAGCCATGAACCTTCTGTCTTTATTCCTGTCTTTTTAATCACATGCCACTACTGGCATTAGTGGTAGTGGCAGAAGCACCTCTTGGTTGTCTGTGTATCCAGGACGTTGGTGTTCAGGTGCTGGGGCAATGCTTCATACCTTGTTGCTGTGGTAACTCTTTGTTCTAATTCTGTAGAAAGTTCCTCTAAAAAGGACAAAGAGTCCATGGCTAATTCTTATTTGATGGGAGTGCATGATTCTCCTTTTCAGAGACTAGAAATAAATCTGTTGAGCATTCTTACCTTTTATGCAGTTCTAACATAAAGCTATCTCTGCCTAATTAGAGCCGTACACAGTTTTTAGAATAATTTCCTTCATAATATTCTTCTAAATAGCACACTATCTTTTGTCTTTAGCACTGTGATTTGTGAATTTTCCTTTGGGCCTTTATCTTTCCTAACTAGCATTTTACACTCCATAAATTCTAGCTCTTATTGTTTGCTATTTATTTCCTGGTTCTCAGTTTGAATACTGAGGTCTTTTTAGTTATTTCTATTTGCTGTCACATATTAATCAACTGATCCAGAATGGGTTTTAAAACAAAGTTGCCCTTTTGGGAAATTGAATGAACTCTTAGCTTTCAGTTTTCAGTTGAATTATGCTGTTCCAGCCTTTCTCCTCCTTCTAACTTTGCTCATGAAGGCAAGAGAAGGGAAGTCTAGCATGTGACACTGTTTTGAAACATGAACTATGAGTCATAGATTCATATTATGGACAGGAAGGACTCAGAACACGAAAGTATTACAATATTGTATTAGGTTTGCATGGTAAGGATTTGGTAGTGGGGGTCTACAGGGGTGGCTTCTGTGAGAAGCTACTGGAAGCTTCCCCTGTGTCCAGTAGGTCTCCGACAGACCTGCCANGAAGTTCATGGGAGAGTGTGGGGAGTCCTCCCCCTGAGGGGGAAGGAGTGTCAGAAACAAAGTGTGATGAACTGACCACAGCGTCCATTCCCCATCCCCTTGTGCTGCTGCAGTGGGAGGAGGTAGAGAAAAGGCAGTGAAGTTGAGCCTCGGAAGAAGGGAGGGGTGTGGGGAAGGTATTTTTGAGATTTAGGTTTATTCCTCATTACCCTGCTCTGATTTGATTGGTACCNTTGCTCATGAAGGCAAGAGAAGGGAAGTCTAGCATGTGACACTGTTTTGAAACATGAACTATGAGTCATAGATTCATATTATGGACAGGAAGGACTCAGAACACGAAAGTATTACAATATTGTATTAGGTTTGCATGGTAAGGATTTGGTAGTGGGGGTCTACAGGGGTGGCTTCTGTGAGAAGCTACTGGAAGCTTCCCCTGTGTCCAGTAGGTCTACGACAGACCTGCCACTGGCCAGGGCAGAGCCCATCAACAACGATGGCAGCACCTTTGGGATAACATGTTTATGAAGGTGGAAAAGAGCCTGTACAACTGCAACTGCAGTCAGAGAGAGGAGTGAGAATATGTGAGAGCAGCAGCCCTGCAGACATCAGGGTCAAAAGGAGTGAGAGGAGGTGCTCTAGGCACCACAGCAGACTCCCCTGCAGTCCATGGTGCAGCCCATGGTGAGGCAGCTGTGTGCCTGCAGCCCATGAGGACCCCACTCCAAAACAGGTGGATGCCTGAAGGAGGCTGTGACCCCATGGGAAGCCTGTGCAGGGGCAGGGTCCTGGCAGACCTGTGAACCCATGAGAGAGGAGCCCACACTGGAGCAGGTTTGCTGTCAGGACTTGTGATCCCAAGGAGCACCCATGCTGGAGCAGCCTGTTCCTGAAGGACTGGGCCTTGCGGAAGGGACCAGTGCTGGGGCAGTTAGGGAAGAACTGCAGCCCGTGGGAAAGACTTGTGTTGGAGAAGTTCATGGGAGAGTGTGGGGAGTCCTCCCCCTGAGGGGGAAGGAGTGTCAGAAACAAAGTGTGATGAACTGACCACAGCCTCCATTCCCCATCCCCTTGTGCTGCAGTGGGAGGAGGTAGAGAAAAGGCAGTGAAGTTGAGCCTCGGAAGAAGGGAGGGGTGTGGGGAAGGTATTTTTGAGATTTGGGTTTATTCCTCATTACCCTGCTCTGATTTGATTGGTACCAAATTAAACTAATTTCCCTGAGTTCAGTCTGTTTTGTCCATGAGAGTAGGTGGTGAGTGATCTCTCCCTTTCCTTATCTCAACCCATGAGCCTTTTGTTATATTTTCTCTCCCTTGTCCTGCTGAGGAGAGAATTGGTAAAGTGGGTTTGGTGGTGTACATCCAGACTGTCAATCCACCACAAATACGAAGAAAATACCTGTTAATGTAAGGTCTCAGAAGAAACTGCAGTTTATTTGGCATCTCCACACCATTTTAGCATCCAACTGAAGGAAGAAACCTGTGAGGGTAGATGTAATCTTAAAAACTGGTAGACTGTTTAAAAAAAAGAATTTGCAGATTAAACCAATTTAACAAGGTCTTTGAAGGCAGCAAGAAGGCTTTATCTAAGCAAAGGCTGTGGCATAATCTTAACCTGCAGCACTTATTGCATTGTATCATATCCCTCATCAACTTTGGACAGGCGGTTCACCCATCTGACATCACAGGAAATCAATCCAGTAATAGTGAAAAATATGGTTCTGTTTCTGGAAGAACTTAATGCCTGACACTGCACCAACTGGAGAATGACTGGTGTTTCCACCATAACCTGCATTTGAGAGAAGGCAACTAGTCTGATCTCTATATTATGCATAATTTCAGAATGAATTCTCAGAAGGAAAGAACAAATAACAGCTGTAGTTAGTTGGAATAAAAATGGAGTGTAGATTTAAATGATTTTGACAAAGTAACCTGATAGCTGTCTGTTGACACAATAACTGATTTTCCAGATGAGGGAAACACAGTAGACCTAAGGTATCCCAGTTTAGCAAAGGATGCTGTATTTGCCTGTATGAAATACATTTTAGATTTTGCTTAATAAACTGGGCTCAATTCTGTTCTTCTAAAATGATAGGAAGAAAAATCAGTTTGTAACATGAGAGGGAAATAAAAGAATTTGGGTTGTCCCAGAATAGAAAAATGAAGGCTGACTGAAGATATGACTGATATTTAAAAATACGCCAATGAGTAAACACAATGGAGGAGGAAGAGCTATTTAAACTAAAAGACAATGTTGGCAGAAGAACAAATGGGCATAAAATGACCATGAACAAATTTAAGCTGGAAGGCGAAAGGTTTCTAGTTATCAGAAAGTTGTCTTTCAATGAAAAATAAAGCCCTTCTAAATAGTTTTTAAATTAAACTCAGTAAGTTAATGATTTTCTTTACATCACACACATGTTCACCAGCATGGGACTTGATTCAGTGACATAGAAGTTCCCTTTAATTTTATATCTACTACAAAGCAACAATTACTCTTGAGATATACTAACCTCTCTGGCAGCATGCACCTACTTTTGAACAGCACGCAGCATGACTAAACTATTCTTTCAGACAGAAAATCAAGAGACTTTGATATTCAGCTAATCTCTGGAAGATTTAAACAGACTGAATGCAAAGACTTTTTCCCATCCTGCAATGTCTCTAAGGCTAACATACCCAAATAAATCAATAAGACCAAGTTTTGTGTGAAAATTGTCACTTCAGTCAGCACTGCACTAGGTCCTAATGCTAACCACAAAACTATGTGTCACATCTTGAGCTGCCGACAGCTATATTTCCAGCCTTTAAAAATGAGGATGTGAGGATCTGGAGAAATGCTGATTTGAATAATTGCAACCTACTAGCCACAATGTCAGTAATGGAGATACTATTCCTGTGTATTTTAAAAGCTGTGAAATCCTCCCTTGCAGATGACAGGTAGTATTATTCCTTCTTATTTGTTTAGCTGAATTTAGAAATGAGCCTGGAAGGGAAAAAAAAAATTGGATATCCAGTAAACAGGATGCATTTTATACCCATTTTATATCACGCATAGTATACTTAATTGGCAAAAATGAAAATTGAACATAAACATCAATATTCTAATAATATTAGGGTAGGAAATTGGAATAAGCCGTAAGCCTCTATCTTAACTAATGCCACCATGCTTTTTAGTGTTGCTGAATGTCACACTCAAGGAACAAACATTTTCCTCGGCAGAACTTTCTCAGTGCTGGCATTTTGTACAGCAGTCTGAAACACAGAAACCTCTGAACTAAGAAACCTATTCCTTTTGTTTTTCAGTGCCAAAGCCATGATTCCTCCGGGGGAATGCCTGTATGCTGGGAGGAAAAGGAGGAAACCCATTCAAAAACAGTTAAGTATCATATTCATCAGGAGGCATCTCTCTCCAAACATATGGACCAGAAAAGAGGTAGAAAAGGGTTTCCTTCGTCCTATGGTCCACTGACACAGGAGAGATCTAATCTTCTTCTGTGATGAGAGTTGGCTGGGAGGCTGGCTCTTCATGGGTAAGGTGTCTCCAGACAGGATGCCAAGCCTGGGTCAAACCATCCTTATCCCTCACCAGAGATCCCAGGAGGAGGCCAATGGTGGTTGTGATGGATACCACGGTGCTGTCATGGAGAGTGGAGAGGGACGGCACCCTTTTGTAGGCAAAACACACTGGTGGACTAAATGTCAGCTGGGCCGTGGGTTGGAGGGGTGGCTACCACTTTTGTGCTCCCTGCTGCCTGTTCAAGGAGCTTTTTGAGAAGCCATGTGTGGAGTGGCACCAGAGCATTGGCACTGCACTCCTCCCTTCCCCTTTCCTGGGTTTAGCCTTGTGTGGGGCATTGCTGAGCCCAACATATGCGAGCCAGGAAAGTGGGTCAGTTCAGCCAACTGAAAGAGCAGACTGGTGAGTCACTTTTTGCGTATAGAACGCATAATTTTCAGACTTCTATTTACTACAGGATCACTTCCATTAGGAGAAAAATGGGAGAGGGGAATTGTGTATGCGAATGCAAAGCAGGAAAAGAAGAAATGCAATTGAAATTTGTTACTACAAGATGCTTCAAATGGGAAGGGGGAAAAAAAAGGTTGCTATCACTCAAATGTAAATGATTTCCAGATGCCATAAACCAATCTGTGAAATAAAGTTTTTTAATGTAATCATCCCAATTTTTCTGTGTTATACTTGATTATATGATTATGAAACACACATTTTTACTCTGTTAGAATTATGAACTGGCACTAGTGGCCTTCACACACAATTTAAGGATGAGAAGGTAACTAAAATAGATTTCCCTATTTTCAGTTGTTCAGAACTTCTAAAAATAACCCACTTGGCTTAAAATGGTACATATTGGTCTGAAGTCAAAGGGGAGGTTCTCTGAACGTTTTAATGACATCTGTTGATATTGTTTGGATTTTGGGCAGTATTTGCTCATAAACCACTTGTTCCCACTTGAAAAATTGTTTCTTTTAGTATAAAATGTTTCATATTTCAATAGACAAAGATAATGGCATAAGCAAATGATTGCTCCTGCAAAAATCCTAAGTGTTGAATTCAAAATGTGTGTAAGATTTCTGCACTACTGTTTCAGTATGGATGTGGATATTTGATTTTATAACAATTGCAAGAGGGATGGAACATTTCCAGTACATTAAATTACCTCTATGTAGAACTGTTTATGGATCATTACTTTTGTGAGAAAGGAAGGAGACTTGCAGTTGCTTTGAGAAACATTAAGCTTATGTTTGGAGTTTACATGCTAGCCAGAACTCCTCTCAAAGATGATTTCTAGATAAATGCCATGGCTAAGAAAATTACCTGCTAACAAATCACAGAAATGACTTCATTAGCCTTTTTTGGAGTTCTGGCTTTAATACTCTCAGAAACAAATTCTCATTTACTTTCCACAACCAAGTTTTCATCTTGGGAAACATTGCAGGTAATGCTGCCTTGAAAATAGCTTTTCTATGATGCTGCAGTGCAGGTACCTGAGTATGAGCTTATCAAGCCAGGACATGAACAATTTTGATTAAGGAACATAGGTTAAAACAAAGGGAACTGTTCATATTGTTAGAATACTGAGCTCCTACACTGGAGACAACACTCCATTTTCTGTGGTTAGTTACTTACCGCTTGCTGAGAATGATTTTTCAGTTTCTAGCAACACTGGTCTCTTCCTCAAACCTTATCTGTTTGTGGGCTTGGTCTCTGGTAAGCCTTTCCTGTGCTTATTCCTTCACTCGGGGACTTTCCTCTAAAGAGGCTCTGAATGCCTCACGCTGACTGGCTGACACAGCTCATTTTCCAGTCTGTGTCTTTCAGTCCTACTGGTCTTACTGACATTTCAGGACTCCAAGGTTACTGTTATGCTGCCTCGAATAATTTATCTTGAATTTAGATGGGTAGACAAAAGTTATCAGTTAAGCAGCATTTTTAACCATTATTTTAATCCATGTCATACCATCTTTATTACAGTTTTTTTCTCCTGTTTGATAGCTCAGCGCTTGCTCCTCCACAGCCTTGTTGGACTTTCCCCACTATAATTCTGCCAGTGAGTCAAGGTAGATACTGGCACCTGTTCTGGGAGGAGTTTTTGTTCAGTTGTAAAACCTGATTTTTCACAGGAAATAAAGTTGATTGGTATTTTTTGGCCAGTCCTCTCTTTTCAATGTAAGTAGTCTGTAGGATTTACCTTTCTGTTAACAGAAGTATAAGTGAGCTCTGGTGCCTCAGTGTGAGTAGGATGCTTGGATTTCAATAGGGATTCATGGATTAGTGCTTTCGAAGGTCAAAATTTAAAGGACAGAGGTGCAGCTTTCCCCTCTGCAGAATAACTGGGACATTTATATCCCCCCATACTCAGTGCATTACAAGAAGCCAACTCTCTGACTCTAAATAATCTTTCCATGATAAAACTGTCACCCAGGTGGTGATCCTGCAGCTGACTTTTAAGCCAGGATATCATAGAATGATATTGTTCATTATGTTCATGTATGATTTTCAGGCACAGGAATTTTATTCTGAGGTGGTATTGCAGAACAAGGATAAAAATGTATAAAAAAGCTCCATGAGAAAATATAGAAACCCACAAGACTGTGGAAGAATGTGTGGAAAATTTTACTGGGAGGAGCTAACATGTTTCAGTCTTGCTTTCTACACAGAACTAGCAGAGACTATCTTCATTAGGTTGTCATTCTTTAGATAACATATAAGGTTCAGGTCCTACTTTTATACATCAAGAAAAATAAAAAAAACATAGCTGTTTTCCTTTTGTGCCCAAAAACTTCCAAACAAGCCCCATTAAATGTGATCTACACTAAAGAATTTTGGCATTTGTGGACACAGTTCAAACACCTGGAGCTCAGACAGATTGAAAATTTTCCATCAGATATGCTTTTCAGGCAGGCAGCTGGCATTTTGACTAAAGGAAACATTTTCTACCAAGTGTTTATTTCCTGTGGAAATCTAACATTTTACTGGTAATTCAAGCATTAGGAAATTAAAGAGATCTCGTCTTTAACGTCAACCTAAAATCACTGTGTTGAAATACTTAAAAGTGCTAAGGCAGTGCTTCAGGACAGTTCCGTATGAGAACTTCAGCCACTTCTTCATCTCAAACCCCAGCATCTTGTAAAACCCTCTCCCTCTACAAAACATTTATTGTAATGTTTTACAGCTCTTTAAAGGCTACTACACCTGCCCTAGCTCTGAGTGTATCTATAACTGCTCCAGACTGACCAATTCAGCCAGAACCGTGCCAGTGCCAGGGTAAACAGAGACCTTGGGAGGTGCAGCTCTCTCCTGCTTCCCAGTTCTCTGTTTAAGGCCCTTTGTGGCATAGCCCTTCCTCTTCCTTGGTACCACACTATCCCACCTCTCATCTGCTCTGCTGGTGTTCTGTCTTCTTGACCATTAGTTCTGCTTTCACCTTTCCTTGCTGTGAAGACACAGAAGAGACATAGAAGGTGGCAAAGGGCTGCCTTTCCTTCAGGCAGTTTTCTCTCATTCTGTCCTTTTGGTTCATAGGAGATGGTGAACATCCATACACACATGGCTGCCACTGGAACTCAGTTCTTCCAGGATTTCTATACAATGTCCAAGTGATTATGTATACAATATATACAATGCTCAGAGACTGAGGGTGCTGGTCAGTACTCTCATAATGATCACCTGTTGTTACTTTTCTCTCAGCCTATCTTTTGCATCTCATGGTCTCTCTTCCCTTTCCCTTCTTACTGAAAGCTTGCTGTCATGGTAAATGATTAGACCTTTCTTACCTCAGGTCTTCTGCTGGTTTAACACTTGGGCACACTTATAAAACTCATTCAGAGCGAAGTTTTCATTAACAGGGTAGGGCTCTGCAGAGAGTAGGGAACAGCAGACAGAGCTGTAGCTGCAGGAAATTCCTCTGCGTGCTCACCAAACTGGTTTACACTAGTGGCAGTCTGTGTGTCATGGGCACGCTGAATCACTAATGCAGAAATGGCTCAATGCCTTGTGTACCACCGGAACAGAAAATGTTCTCCACACCAGCTCCCACCACACAGGGACTGCCAATGTGGGTCCTGCAGAGGTACAAGTACCTGCTACTGCTGGGCAGTTCAACAGGGTGAAGAATGAAAAGCCAGATTTATTGCTTTATTTACACGTGCTCCTTTACTATAGCAGTGTTGGATGGAAAGCAGAGTAAATGAGGGATCATCAAGTGACTTTTATGTCTCTGTTTACAGTTTGACAATCCTGAGTTTAACACAAACACAACAATCACCATCTACTTTCAGCTCAAAATAAATGCTAGAATTTTCATTTGCCTCAAAGCAGCCCACTGAAGATTTTCCCTGCCTGTGCCTTTCTGTTTACAGCTAGTTAACTGATCCTTTCCATGGAACTCACATTGTTTAAAATCACATCCACTTGGCACCTTACTACCATTTACATCAAACCCCTGTTTGTTTAGATTCACTCCCTTACTGAATCATTTCCTTGAGTTTTCAGGAAAACTTTGTCCTGAACTTTCTCCCATAATGTTTTCACACCATTCCCTGCCATCTCCAGAAAACTACTCCTTGCACTCAGTACAAAGGCAGACCACCTAATTGCTTCAAACCATTTTTCTCTGGCATAGAGGAGTCACTATTTTATGTTATAAATAGGCTTGAACAACTTCCATTTCTATTTCATATCACTCTTGACAATTTTTACCTCTTGAACTCATCAGTTAAATTTTCCTTATTGGAATTAATTTCTTCTGTCCTACATTTCTTCCTTCCTTCAGCCTGTTTGTCAGATGTGAAGACTGATTAGCAAAAGCTTATGTTCTTTAGCTTCTGCTCAGCTATAGACTATGTTCCCACAAAATTACTGCCCTCCATAGATCAGACATCATTTTGGTGCCATAGGATGGTTGAGCCTCAAGGTTTACTGCAAAAAATAGTTAGCTCAGAAAAAAGTAAAAAACACTATTCCTTCTTTGTTGATTGCCTTATTTATTCTCGTATTTCCTCTCTCTAATAGAGAAAAGTCGTTCATTTACCCCAATTAGAAAAATCTTCTTCTTGTCTTTGGAAGCAACTCATTGTGTTAATGAAGAACTACATATTAGTATTGGTAATTTTGAATGGAAATAATTTTTTCAGTGAAACCTACCTCAATTTTTTTTTTCTGTCAATTCTGTTCACTGATTCTGTTCTCTTGAAGTGAGATTCTCAAAAATAGCAATGATTTTTTTATACCTGATTTGCTTTAAGAGGTTTTCAGTTAGCAGCAGTCACACGTACAAAACTGCTCTTCAAAAAACTGATTTTTTAAAACTTTTCTTTTCTAACTCCTAAGCACAATTTGTTTTAGAATTACAACTGCAATGACAAATTAATATTGTTGTAATTTAACACCTTAACCACCCTGTGAAATGCTAATACACAAAATTAAAATTGTGATTGAAAAATGCAGTAAATGTGTGTAGCATTTGAAACACAAATGAAAACGCAGTAGTAAAGTGTGACAAATAATTAGTTTTTACTCTCATTGTCCCCTGGAATGTCAGCTAGCTACTTAAGATTATGATCATTAGATTCAGTAAGTTAAAGTAGAAACTGTTAGCACAGCCATAGTTTTCTTGCTTGCCATTTCCCATTCTTGAGCATCCATGTAGCTTATGGCTCCAGTGTCCCATAGCTCATACCTGGATAATGTGCTTTACTGCTGGGTCCAGCAATAGCTGGCTACTGAAAGGAACCACCTCAACCTCCCACTTTTCTTGCTTAATGGACAAGTCTGTGCTTCAGCACTGAGCACCCCGCACTGTCATGCTGGAAATAAGGTACCCATTTCTGTGTGCAAAAGCACCAGCTTTTCCTTTACTCCCTCTTGAGCACATCTTACACATTCTCTGGGAATATCAGTGGACATTCTGAAACTAAGGTTCCTCACTTGTGATGTATTTCATCTTAATGAATTTTCACAACAGCTATTCTAGGTTCCCTAATACTGTCCATTACATAAGAGGAACACAAAATGGGGATGGACTTGCTTGGCCTATAAAGCTGAGTAACTTTAATCTCTATGCTTTGTGAGGAATATCAATCTTCTTAAGCAACCAAATTCTTATCTTTGTTATTACCAATGTAGGAAGGTAAAAGTGAGAATGTATACAGGCGTTTTGAACTTGAGGAAAGAATCTCTCTTTGCTTTGTCTTCCATACTTTTTAAACTCATGTCCACAGACAGGCTCTTTTCTTAATTATCTCCTGACCCACATGTTAACTTTGAGTCATTAAATGGAGGGAACTAAGATGCTTTGAATGAATACAGTGGGTATTGAATAGGTTAATGCATTAGTCACAGTAACTTTCCCCTGCTGTTCTGCCCCTCATTTGTACAATAAAGATGAGAAATTGTTTTTCCTGATACTGACTAGAACACGAAGATAGTACCCACTTCCCTAAGGTGAGAGGTCCTGAGTAAGGGATACCAGTTCTTCACTTTATGCCTGATACAAAAAGAGAAGACAAAGCCTGTGTCTTTGCACCATGGCAAATGCAGAACAGTAAATCTCTTTTTGTCAGAGGACAGAGACTTTAAGGATTTTCATAGAAGCTAAGGAAAGTATTCCTGTTATCAATTAATTGCACACAGCATCTCAGTCTCTGGAAGTAAAACAGGTAATCGAAAATGTGTTCTCCACCACAGAAGGCCTGCAGTTGGGAACGAAAAATCAAACCCTTCGAAGAGACACAGAGACCGTCTGAATGCGGAACTGGATCACCTGGCCAGCCTCCTCCCTTTTCCACCTGACATCGTATCCAAGCTGGACAAATTGTCCGTCTTGCGCCTTAGTGTCAGCTATCTCCGAGTCAAAAGTTTCTTTCAAGGTAAGTTTCCTTAGGATCTCAGCATCCCGTTAAAAGTATCCCTCTAATTTATTGCTGCTTTGTACTAATCCTGAGTAAAAGTAACACGTAGTAATATATTGGTAAAGGCAAGGGAAAAAAATATATTATTGAGCTTATTTTGTGCGTGGGATGTTGCATTGGAAATTTATTTAATTTCCTCTTATGTAGTTTGTGTGTTTTTCACCAAATAGTGGGATAACATCCATCTTTCATCAGCAGGCTTTAGAAAATGGGAAAACCCAACTGTAAAATCACTGAACTGGGAAAGAAGCTTGGGGCAAATGTAATACCTGCTAATAGCTGAAATTCTCTATTTGAAGCTGCTATTTATGAAAGTTCAAAATGCCTGTTTATGTACAATGTGAAAGTCAACCAACCACTGTATTACATATGTTTGTTGTATGCCAGTAGGATATGGCTTCACTTGAAAAGCCAAAATGATTACTCTCTTTTAGGATAAGAGAGATTCTAAGTTTAAAATGCTGAATAAAGCTGTACTTGGCTATGCTTTGTTTGCATAGTTGTCTGGCACACTGCAAAGTGAAAGCCAAATGTGTGTTTTCAGATGCACATAAAAAGAATTCTTCCAAATTTGAAGATATTTTGACTTTCTTCTGTTGCTGAGGAGTTCACAAGAACAAAATCCAGATTAGTGATTTAATCTTGGAAATCCTCTCTAGAGTTGTTTTCAAAAAAAAGTAAAACAAGTCCTGTATATGAAGGACTATAGTTGACCAAAACTTATGAAACTTATGGGTGGACTGCAGAGATAAACAGATGTATTTTTATGGACATTATTTTTCCTTTATTATTCTTTATTATTTCTTCCTGTTACTACTCCTTACAATGGGCAGTGTGTGCATTTTTAATTTATTTTTTTTTTGGCTTTAACCAAAGAATAACATTCTTTGGTTGCCTTCTTGCTTTTAAAATGCATTTTAGTATAAAAGAAATCCAGCTTGAAGAGACTTTGACAGGCTGCAGGGCATTTTATGAGGCTGACATGAGATTACTACAGGTGATATCACTGATGGCAGGAGCCTCCCATGTCAGCTGTGGCAGGGGGTTGCCCAGCCTCCAGCACCTTGCAGTTGACAGAGTGCCTCTCTTTCCCCTTAAAGACATACCTGAGTGCTGTGGCCTCTTCCTCCAAGCCTGACTTTTGTTTCTCTTGCATTCACAAGCAGTAATAGCTCTTCAGCTGCCTTTACTAGTCTTCTGCCAGAGTTTCTGAGATCCATTGTCTCCTTTTCTTAAAGGGATGAGATAAAAGGAAAACAAGTGAAGTCAGGCTGCATTATGTTGAAATGTTCCATGTTCCATGTTTTGAGAGATTTCATTTAATTTAATCCCCAAATTACCTAATTGAACACATAGTTTGTGTTCCCCTCATTCTTATTTTTCAATGTTTACATCATGAAACTAAGGTTGCAGAAAGCATTGTTTATAGTAAAGGAAGGAAACTACATGCCATTTTAAGACAAGAGAGCAGGCTAGAGCTTCAGAAGGGTAAAGTGGAGGAGAGGTGAGCTGTGGAAATTGAGCTGAATGAGGATTGGTTGCAAATGTTTGGGTAAGGGCCGGGTCCCTCATGAACGTCACAATCTACTTATGTGTAATTATGAAGAAAAAAGGCAGAATCTGTTTGTTTGGGGTTTTTTTTTAAGCAAAAACTTTGGTAGCAAGTCACCTAAAAAAGCAAACAAATACATTCATCCCAGCATTTCAATCTTTGTTGTGGTGAAAGAGGATAGAAGAGCAGAAATGGATTGTTTGTGGCTTTTTAAATCAAAGGATGACACTAAATTGGGAGCTTATAAACATTCTGAGGACAGAGGACAGAATGGTGGCATACAGAGATGTTAGAAAATTGGATAAAAAAGTGTATCTGGAAAAATGGCTTAGTAAATCTGTACTAATTCACTCAGGGAAAATTAATACAAAGAAACTGGTGTTCAATAGAAAAGACAAACCTAGAAAAGAGAACATAAAAACAATAATCAAAGAGGGACAGTGGTCAGCAAGTTGTTCCATGCCTGTAATACGATATGTTGACATAAACAAGAAAGCAAAGTGTGGATTTTGGTCTGTTTGCCCAGAGGCAGCATGTCACTACACAGGAAGATTATAATCCCTCTCTGCATGAGACCAGCATGACTCCATCTGGAATAGAGCTTTCTGTTGTGGGCATCTCCTGGTCACAAGGGCATTAGTACACATTAAAGGGTTTGGAATAAAACACAGGCAAGCAGTGAATAAAAAGTTGCATAGGAAAAAAAAAAAAAAAAATCAACAAACAAACAAACAGCACCAAAAAACCTAAAGTTTGCTCAAATGTGTACAATTTTGTATTCTCTGGCTGTTTGTCTTTATAGGAGGAGAAGACGAGAAGGGAAGGAATTGCTCAGGATATTTTAGAGTGACACAATGGAGGAACCAAGGAATGATGATGCCCAAGATGAGATTTGGCTAGAATATCAAGCAAAACGTATCTGTAATGAGTTTTGTTCAGCTATTTGAGATTCCTGAGGTGGATACAGTACATTCAGTTTTGTAGTGTGCGACAGACAGTACTGTGCATCTTTTGTTTAAAAACAGTGGTCTCTGAGTTTTGAGGAAGTTAAGTTTAAATTTCAGGTTTTTAAAAGATGCTTTTAAGAATATTGTTTGCCATTTTAAAAAATAAATGGGTAGTGCCACTTGACACGTAAATTCATATGTGACATTGCGTATTCAACACATAACAGGTCAGCAATTCCCATGCCAATTACAGAGATACCCCTTCAACAGTGCCAGTGGTTTCCAGGCACACTCATTTACTTACCACTAGGTGTCCTTTTAGTAGCTACTCTGCCATAGTCAGTGCTCAGCACAAACATATTTATGAAGTTCAAAAGCCAGCTGAAGGGAATAACCTCACCATATTGACTTCAAGTGTGAAAATGGTTTTGCAGAGAATTAGGTATTAGTGCATAGAGAACATCCATCAGTCATTTATCCTCATTTTAGTGACCATTAGGGGTTAGCACCTTGAAGCATACGGTCAGTTCATCTTACTTGAGTTGTTTAAGCAAAGGCCTGGTTCCTTTCCAAAATCTAGACCTGGTTGTTGAGACAGATATTCCTAGGATTCAGTTTAAGTCATTGTAGTGAATTCCCTTCCTCATTCTTAGAAATGTTTTCCTTTTGCTTCTGAACAATTCTTCTGTCTACTTGTTTGAGATTCTTCACATCTCTGTTATCAGTCAGCAGAGGCTCTATTAATAGCCCCGCTCCCCCCAAGCTATAGGCATTTAGTAATTTTGCATTTTCCTGATAAGCACTGCAAAACGGCCTGCGGCAACAACCTTCCAATCTCACCGGATCTCGTGTATGAAGCAGCTGGGTCTGAACAGGGTTAGTTGATGACTGAGGGACATCAGCTGCTACAGGAAACTGTGACTGTCATTTGGCCCTGACTAAGATTTGCTTTGGGTGGGGCTCCTGTGAGCATGGAGTGGCACTTAGCATCTGTGACCACTTGAGTTTGCTGGGTCTCTGTCTTGGACATGTTCCATCTCGGTTAATTGTAGTCTGTCTTCCTTTGCCACTCTTGACAATACATCCTTTAGTACTTCTCATTTCTCAGTTTTTCCACTGGTGGGGAAATGGTGGTCTTGCTCCACCTCAAAACCAACCCCATCTTGTTGGTAGTTTAACTTGTTCCCTTCTAGCACAGGTAATGATTTAGTAAATTAATGTCAGAGCTTTTAGCAGCTCAGGTCCTTTCTGAGAGAGGACTAACTTACGTTTTCCCGTCCTTGCAAGGAAACCAGCTACAACAATTTAAACAGACCAACACAGTTACAACTGCGGCTACATGGCTCCTCCTCTTTCAGTTGTTAGTGTAACTAACCTTGTATCAACAGGCCACTTAAACTTTTCCTTCAACATCTCATACATTAATATTAGACCTTTTAGCCATAAGCATTCCTGATAAATGATAGCTGATGTTGAGTATTGTCTTAGACGGAAAATGTAGAGACCTCAATATGGATAAGTTTTTTTATTCTAGATTCTTTACTACATAATTTATATAAAGCATAATTTAATTCAATAGCTTGTTATTTTGCCCATCTGGACATTTTTTGCATACACACATATACATACGCAAAACCAGAGATGTGTATGCATGCACAAAAGCAGTGTCTTCCCAACAAAAAATCTCCCCCACTTATTATTTTGGATCTCTGTGTTTATTGCAGACTTCAGTGCCTTCTGTATTTACCGTATTTACTTACTTCTAGACTTCATTTGATTTTGAAAACTAAAAATCTGATAGATTTATGGATGACTAAATATGGACTGTAGAGTCACAGATGAACTCTGTGAATAAATATCTAAAAAGTTTCTGTAGATTTTATATTTAAACTGCAATCCAGATCTTTGCAAAATTAGTGGCAGTCAAGCATGGAGACGTGTTGTTTGACCTGCCTTAGACTAAAGTTGTATATGGATTGTAAACTGAATTACAGTATAGTTTGAGGAATTTGTCTACAAATGTCAGTTCACCCGTTTCCATATATAATTAAAAATTTTAGGAAACAATCCTGTAGTGAAGCTTCCTGAGTAAAGAATGAGCTATGCCTTTACCTGAGGGTCATTGTCTAATAGTTTTGCAAATCTGCAACATAGCTGATTTAATACCTTCCTTTGCAATCCTTAAATCCAAGCTGGAAGCCTTCTGCTTCTGATTAAGCCTCCCTTCTGCAGAAAAAAAAAATTGTTTCCATTTCTTGTGGCACCTCAGTTTTTACAACCATGAAGGTGATCCTAGCAGACAGAAGCAAAAAGAGGCAATAAACACTAAACATTTTTGTTTTTGTTGTCTGTGGCTCCCCCTCTGCTGAGTACCAGAAAACTATTTTCCCAGCCTTGTATGGTTGAAGGACTTCCCACATGATTTTTATAACCTTCCCTTCCTTGCTACATCTGATACTATACATTGGCTTTTCTTTTTCTCTTCTTATACATTTGTCCTTTATTTTATTTATTTTTAGTAGAGATTTTCTGTGAGATTCCAGTCACTGAAGAACTCAAGATTTTGTTGAGGCAGTCTTTTCTTACATTTCCCCTTCTTCACTGCCACTGAGACAATTTACACTTATCTCCTGTATACTGATTTGTTGAAAAAACATCCAGCTTCTTTTTCCCTTAGATATGTGTCCTCTGAGATTTTTCCAGGTGTACTGAAGTCTCCCTCCTCTTGGTCCTCTGTCTTCCAGTGCTGTGGTTTGGACGGCTGCTGCTGCAAAAATCATTGATTCCAGGATTTTCTGGTCACTTTCACCAAGCTGCCCTATCTCCTTCTAACCTATTTCTCCCCTTCAATTAAACCTCTTATACACACACACACACACACACACACACACACACACATATGTATAATTTTTTTAGGGTTTTTTAGAATTTATATTTTTTGTCTTTTTCTGACAGGGTAGCACACACTGTGTGGTTTCTGTCTTTCTTCTGATTTAGCATTTATGTTAATGGGTCATTTCCTTTTACTCGTCTATGTGTTTGGTGTGATCCAATTCCCATCAATGTTTACCTTTAATGCAAATTGAATTTATCCCTTTTAAGAAGAAAGCAACAAAAGATTCCTCCCAGCTGGTCTGATTTTCAGTATCCTCAATTACTTGCAGTGTTTTCCAGCTTTGTTCTCCTCCTACAGTGTGCAGGGGTGTTACTCTCCTAGGTCAGAAGCATACTACTGTGATTGAGATTCCTCAGGTTCATTCATTAGACCCTTTAGGCTATTATTTATTGTAATATTTGAATATTAATGCTGCAGCCCCCACTGCAGACCTGTTTCTGGTGTGACATACATGACATTCTAGCGACACAGAAAATTAAGGTCTTAAAACCCAGGGTGGGTAAGGCAGCACAGTGACCTTGCTTTTACTGCATAATCTGCGGTGTATTACTAATCAACAGTGCTGTAGGAGTGCTGTTTACCTGAACCAAAGCTCCTGGTCTGAGGATCCAAGGTTCCTCTGCAGTGCATGTACTGTGGTTCTCAGGCATCCCTTTCTACCCCACCGTCTCTTCCTAATAATTCTGTTTTCCCAGAGTTTTCTTTTCAAACTCTCAGAAATTTTTTTTTCCTGGATTGAGAAATTCTGCCTCTTTGGTATAAATATGTTTTTTAGATTTTACATAAGCATGGAAAATTTTCCACAACAAGATCCAACTGATTCTGAAACTAAATTCATATGGTTGAGCTTACTATTACAGTTATGGCCTATACTGGATCCATTTCTATGGGAAAAATTCGTCTTTCATTTGTTAGCCAGTTTCAGTAGCCTGAAGCTTTCCCTTAAGTTTTAAACCATAGTCTTAGTGAATCACAGATTCACAGATGGGTTGAAGATGGAAGGAAACTCTGGAGGTCACCTGATCCAAGATCCCTGCTCAAGCAGGGTGACTGAGAACCAGTTTCCCAGGACCATGTCCAGATGGCTTTTGAATATCTTTAAGGGTGGGGAGTCCACAGTGTCCTTGGGCAACCTCAGCCAATGTTTGGCCACCCTTACAGTAAAAATGTGTTTCCTGATGTTCAGAGAGAACCTCCTGTGTTTCACTTTGTACTCATTTACTCTGATCCTGTCATTGGACACTTCTGAAAAGAACGTTGCTGTTCTTTCCACCCTTCCTTTAGGTATTTATACACTCTGATGAGATCCACCCTGAGCTTTCTCTTCTCCAGGCTGAACAGTTCCAGCTCTCTCACTCTCTCAGCCTTTCCTCATAGGAGAAGTGCTTTAGTCTCTTCATCATTTTTGTGTCCTTTCATTGGACCATCTCCAGGTCCTTTATAACGGATATATTTAGAACAGATATAGGAAAAATAAAATAATAAAACCCCTGAAATACCAATAAATATTATAAGAAAGATTTATAAGAACAGGATAAAATGCCTGAATCAACAACAACAACAAGAAGGAGTAAATATTATACTTCCTTGATTACATCTCTTCATTCCCACCAATCTTTTCTTGGTATGACTTATATATTGATTTCCATTATGTAAATAATCAGAGGCTTTCAGATTATCCCCAGACTTCTTTTTTTTAATGAAGCCTGTACTTTGAGACACAAATCAAGGATTCAAGTTGTGTTCCTCTGATTAGTTAGGGTTGAAGCTTATAACTGGAGTCAAGAATTGCCCAATGTATTTGAGGTTTTTAACAATTAGAAGTTTGGTTTTTAAAGACACGTTCTACTGAGTTAGAGCTTTCTCAGTCCTGTCCTCTGAAACTGAAGGTCTGAATGGTTTCTTTCTTGAAGGGAAATAAGGACTTTACTTTTTGAACACATACAAAATATCTCTAGCATATGTATTGCTGTAGTCCACAGTTGTAGCTTAATTAGATTGTAAGCATTTAGGTTGTTTGGGTTTCTTTGGATAGCATATTCAATGGCTTGTACTGAGAAGAAACATTCAAGATCAGAGTGGGTAACAGGTAAGGTTATTCCTGTGGCTGTATTGAATTGGCATATTCAAATTGCACCAGTATTTGGAGTGTTTTGGCCAAAAATTTACTCTTCATGAAGGAAATATTTTCCACTCTCTACTGCTCTCTATTTTTACCATCTTTTTAGCAATACTGTAACTGAAAAAAGGAAAAACTGTTCTGCTGCATAAGTGGTATATAAGTAAATTATTGAAGGAAAAGCTACTGTCTGCAAATCATTGTCTAATCAAGTGCTAAAATACTACATCAGTGAAATTTTAGTAGAAGTGTCAAGACTTTAAGCAGGATAGCTGCCTTCATTCATCCCTGAAATGTGGCAGGATTCCTTTCTAGAGAAGCCAGTGCAAATTTAATCTCCTCCACATTATCCATGTTCAAACATTATTTTGGATAATTTTGACTAGATTTTTTATTATATTTAATTGCCAGGAAGACCAATTTATTGGGACATAATGCTTGTACTAATGGGTCACTATTTTCTCTTCCTCTTGTTTCCTGGGAACACCATTCATTCCATGTGACAAATAACTGAGCCTGTTTCATACTACAGGTCCTCTTGCATAACCAGGAAATCTCTCTGTCCGTAGAAGGCTTTTGCTGACTCTTGGAGGAGAACTGGGTCTGCTCTTGGTATCTTGTTGTAAGAGGGTGTAGTTCCTTGTCCTGGCTAGCTTTCTCTTTAGTTTCCTGCAAACAAAATGAGTTTTGTAGGACGAGGGTTGATTTACTTCAGAATGAACCTATATTCAGAAAGAACAAGACAATTTTAAATTGCTTGAATTCCCATAACCTTTGAAGATCAAGGGAACCTGTGTGTGCAACACTATGTCCAGTGTCATGTCCTGAGACTGTATGTAAATTCAATACTTTTTTTTTTTTTTGAGTACTGGCAAATGAAGAATCTTAGCTTCAGTTATAAATAAGTTTCAGATATTTTCTGGTGCTCCTTGGGTACTTGTGTCATGTGCTGTGAGTTGTTTATTTCACCAGAGCTATTACAAACTCAGAGCTGTTAGACTGATTTAAGCACCAGCATGAGAAAGGTTGGACTACACAGATTTTATGCTGTCTTTGAGAAACACACCATCATTAGGATTCTTCTTGCAGAATTTCCTCTTGTAATTCTGGATCTGTACCTCTTACAACTTTTCTATTGCTGGATGCCATCCAAATGAACATCCCTGTAGGCTTCAATGTTTCTCTTGATATTATCAAGACTGATTAGAAAACCAGAGAGCTGGAAATGACAAATGACATGAGGGGAATCTTTATTAGATTTCTCCTGAGGGCATTTGGCCCTGGGAGAGTTAGTACGCTTCTACCAACAGTACAAGTACACTCCGGACCAGACACATAGTCAGCCATGCACACAATGCCTGGTTTTATAGGTGTTCTCACAAACCACAGCTTCTACAGTGGTCCAGTACTAGGGGAAGTCCCCAAAATACTTTGAGCCATTGAGTGTGGGTCTTCTCCTTTCTCCAGCTTGCTCAGTCATTCTTAACCATTTTGATTTGGTAGGCGTTTGTGCTTAGTGCATTTGCTTAACTCACACTCTGCATCTCATGTAGCATAGATGTAAATAAATGTGGCAAGGATGTGTAAATAAATGTGGTAAATGCAAGTGGCAAGGAAAAATCTGGGTCCATCTAATTCAGGGGACTGATATGCACACTACCTTTTGTATTCAGTGATGTTCATCCTGCTTGTGCACTGTGCTTGCTTAATCCCTGCTCTGCAGCTAAGGCCCTTCTTGGCCCAGCCTGGTACCAGCTGTTGAAACACTCTCACAGTCTGCCATGCTCAAATTCCATTATCCCTTGCTATAAGTAATGGACTTTCATTGATCTAATTCTCCTGAGTTAAATTGTGTTTAGACCTTGGAGACTGAGGGAAAACTTGGAGTTTAGTTTCACTGTAACCCATGTTTTCCTTGGATATGGAAACAAGACTGGTTTTCATCACAAGAAAAATGGCATTTTTACTTCAGAACTTGCTAGCAATTTCAGTGACTGTAGAAAATAATAGCAATAGTTTTGTCCTTATCACTGATGCACGGATGGGAGGTCGGAGAGCATTCCCCCAGGCATGAACTTTGGCTTGGTTTACACTTGTTCTCAGCTTCATGAGTGATTACCATCTCTGACAGGAAGCGTGTATCTCTACTGTCAAGAAAATGATTTACTTTGTTTCTTATTTTAAACACAGATATGTTTTAAAGAAAAGACAATACCTCTTATCCAAAAGAACAAGGAATTCAGTTTGGCATATTGTAATTGCATAGGACTTTGAAGACAAAGAAGACAAATTGTTTTAGGCTAGTGAATAGTGTGGGAGATTGTCCTCCTAGCTTCCCTTCTCACTTTCCTACTGCTGACTTTAGGGCTACAGCACACAGCAAAGCTCTGCAGAGAACTCTGATACAATGTGGATGACAAAAGCACAGAATCACTTAGTTTGGAAAAGACCTCCAAGGTCATCAGGTCCAGGCTTTGACTGCTCCCCTTGCAGCAACACTTTGACTGATAACCACCTTGCCAACTAGACCATGGCACTAAGTTGAAGAAACAAAGTCCAATTGTTTCTTGAACACCTCCAGGGTCTGTGACTCCACCACCTCCCAGGGCAGTCCATTCCAATACTTAACAATCCTTTAGTGAAGTTCTTCCTAATGTCCACCCTGAACCTCCCTAAGTGCAGCTTGACTGTGTGCTCTCATCCTGTCACTGATTGCCTGGGAGAAGAGGCCAACCCCTACCTGGCTACACTCTCCTTTTAGGTGGTTGTAAAGAGAGATAAGGTGCCCTCTGAGCCATATAAAATATGAGCAGGGGGATGGTTTCGGCAAAGCTTGCTTCACTTTGTTGTATGATAGTCCTACAGTTTGGCTCAATGGATCACTGTGAAGGACTTGTCTTCATTAATTGTATTTGATTTAGTGTCTTTTTCATTTTATTGGAAAGAAAATGCCATGTGACTAACACAGATGCTTCTCTTCTCTACCTAATGTAACAGTAACGTATTAGTCAGTGCTCTGAAAGTTCCCCACCATGAAATGAAATGCAAGTTTTTTAGATGAGGCACAGCAGGTTTCCCTTTGTAAGTCCAGTTTTAATTTTATTACACTTTTTGGTGCAATACTGTAGATAATATAACTGACAAATCTTCTTAAATTTTTACTCTACATGAAGTAGAAGCAGAATGCATGTCAGCAAACTTAGATGCTCAGTAAGAAAAGTGACAAGCAGACTTTAAAACTTCTTTTAAAGAAGGTCATTATTACTTTTGTGAAAGTTTGATGCTATACAACAGTCTTGCCAAAGTACGTATCATATGAACTTACTGTGTTCCTAAAATCCTATTGAAATCACCTCAATGCATTCTCTTTATATCTGCATGGAATATATCAAGTTGAAAGTACATAGGAAGTAAATGTTTGTTACAATAAGTAAATGTCCACTATTCCCCTTTACCTCTGAACTTGCAATATGAATTGGCTATTTTCTTATTGGAAACAGCTGAAATAAGAGGATTGAAAACAAGCAAAGATCAGATCTAAATCAAAACGCAACATATTTTAAGGGTTTTTTTGGTTTTTTTTCTAGTCCATTGACAACTTCATAACCACTTTACTAATTGTATACCTGCAAAACACGTCACCTTATATTAATCTTATATATATTCCCCTGACTATTTCAATATCTGTGCAGAAAATGCTACCTTCTGTGTGTTGGTATTATGTTATATATCAGTGTCAGTGAAAACTTGTCACAAACCCTCTATATTTCATTTCAAAAAATTTATTAAACCGATGTTGTGCCATCAAATGACCCCTACAAACCTTGTATGGGAAAACGGCACAATAAATAATGCTTTATGAAAACATTTCTTGAGAGGATAAATAATTCAGCCTTAATAATGTATCTTGAGCTGGTGAATGTAAGGATTTATGTGGAGAGTATTCTAATATGTTATTATAAGGAACACAACAGTACATGGAGAAAAATGAAATTGTATTTCTTCTTTCCATGCTTTTTCTACACTGCATCTACACTGTGGCATTTAGGAAAAGGTTGTACATCTCATAGCAAGTAATATTTGTAGGAGGAAATTAGCAATGTTTGAAATTACTTTAATAATTCTTAAAGGTGCAGTCATGCCAGGTGCAGAATGCTCTCAAGTTACAGTGGGTTCAAGAGGTTTTGACTGTTTTCAGCACTTCTTCAGGACCACCAGAAGTGTATTAAACCCTAGCAATGTAGTTCTATTTGTCCCCCTAAGGGAAGAGCACTTTCTTCTGAGCCAAACATACTCAGTAACACGTCAGAGAGTCTGAAGGCATTGCACATTGCAACATATATTCTTCATTTTTATTGAGGCTAGCAAGCACTTTAGAAATATTTAATAAGTCTGGCAGTAAGTGCCGTATCGTTTCAGGACAGTGATGCACCCTACATTTGTTGCTGCCAACTTATGGTTAGGAAAGCAGAGACAATGTCAGTTTGAAGGTTACTTTTCCATCGTACCTTAAAAGTATCGTGGTAGTAGCTGATAGTGTCTTTAAACCCAGTAGGGTGGCTGAGATTGTCACCACTGTCAGCATGAGCTGAGAGGGGATGTCAGTTTCTGGACAGAAGATGTGTCCCTTGCAGCAACACTTAATGCAGGGGCACTGAGTTCCAAGAGGTCATTTGGAAAAGAGGAGTTTATTTATCTTGTCTTTATCTAGTCAAGTCAAGTCACAATCTCCACACAGGGGTCAGCTGACTCACTTTAGATATTGTAGCCTCAGCAGATATTCTGTCTTCTGACTCTCTGAAGAGAATGTTCAACTGGTAGCGTTTCTCCTGCCACAGAAAAGCTGCAAATGACAGTGTTGTGACTCTTCATCACTCTCTTGCCAAATGCCAATACAACAGCATGTGAAAAACATGTTGGGGAAGACTTTCAAGCTGTATATTCCTGTGCTGTGAACTGGCTGTATTGGAGACTGGGACACGTAACAGAAAGTTTCCAAGAAAAGAGGACATCGAGAAATTTAATCTCCTTTCTGCTGAGGCACCCTGCCAGGAAAGACCTACTGTAGGCAAAATTTGGGCGAAAAGCCTCTTCTCAGAAAACAAGTTTGTTTGGGGAGGAAACACAGAGACAACTGGTCATGTCCTTAATTCCTTATTATGTTTTGCTTAACCTTGGCATTAGCGGAGTAATACAAGCCAGGCTTTCAAAATCTGTCCCAGTGTTTCAAAAATCATGTTGCCTGAAGTTAAATGTATTTTTCAGACTCACAGCAAAAATGCCATTGGAGAGGTTGAAGCCTGGGAGATGTGAGGTCACACCATCACCATGACAATAATTTGGCTGGAGAATGTTTTGTGCTAGTGAAACTGGGGACCAACTAGCCATATTATAGCCAGATTAGCAGTGGTGGAGGCTGCTGGAGGGAATGAACACTCAAAAATTAACTTAGATCTATATGGAGATAATGGGATACATATGAACAATTTGGGGGATTTTATCAGTGTACTTTCATGTCAAGTTTTAATTAAATCTGCCAGTTTTCTTTTTTCTTTTTATTTTTGCTGTTTAACCTGGTGATTTTCCTTTCCTTCCACCTCTTTTTCTCTAGCACCTAACCCACCTAACTTCTTCATAAAATTTTCTTTTTTGCATCTTCCTCTTCTGTAGATTTTCTTGTTTTCTCCATATAGGCTTTTTCCACTTGTCTTTTCCCATCTTTGCTACAACATTCTCCCTTTTTTTCTATATTGCTTGCTCCACTCCTAAAAACTTTTTGTTACATCTGCCATTCCAGAACTGGACCTCCATCTCTCCTCTCCAGCAACAGACTGACTTTGGTGGGAAAGCAATGATCTTTCTTTTTTTTTTTTTTTTTTTGTGAACGAGACATTT
>VXBB01017992.1:386223-405637 GCA_013399915.1 Illadopsis cleaveri | reverse complement strand
ACACAGGATTTGCTCTGATGTTATAAATGACTCAGACCCTAAGCGGGAATGAGTGATAAATTTATTGAGAGCTAATAAAAAATCCACAAAGCAAAAGGGGCAGTGCTGGGAGCGCGGCTGACTGCCAGAGGCTCATCCACAAAATGGCGGCTCCGCCTTTCATACCCCTGGTGTTGCATCAGCCAGATACATTTTCATCAGCTGTCCTACATATTCCAACATTTTCCTTATATATCCCTGGCCCCTCCCAAAGTCTGCCAGTCGACTCTTCTTCACCATCCATTGGTGGAGATCTTCTTGCAACTTGACTGGAGATGAGGTGTTGCCATACCACACCAGCCCAGTACAAACTTCCCCCATTCCCAGCTGCCCCATGCAAGGGGCACAGGTACAGCCCTCCCTCCACTCTGACAACCAGGGTTGTCTGGTGGCAACAATACAGAGGGGAGAAGACAGAATTCAAGGGAGAACAAAAAGAGGTCCAAAACCAACCTACAATAACAGAGTCACACATCAAAAGAACTTTAAACCTTAACAAAACTTCTTTTAACACACATAATATCCATTCCTCATTTGCGAGAGCCAATCATCACACCCAGTCATCTATAAAATCTGGTAATGTTTCTGAGTTTTGTTCTAGATCCTTGAGAGCTTGAAAAGTTCAGAAATGCATTAGCTAGCTCTAGAAATCTGGAGGACCCTGGAACCTACTTAAATTCACATCACTGCCTATGGATGAAATAGTCCATCATCTTTTAGAAAAATACAGCTTGTAAAATTGGACACAGAAATTTAGTCTCCTTTGTAACAGGAAGAAGAAACTGGATTGAAAGAGAGGAATGGGATAGTGAGACTATAACAAAGAAAACCAAGCTCTTTACACATGACATGGGCTAAGGGAAAGGGCTTGTTCTTAGGGAGGGAACTGTGCTGCTGGAGAAAGAAGCACCCAGAGGGACAGAAGAGATTTCATTGTTCATTTCATCATAGGAACCAACCTGGCCAAATCCAGTCTGTCTATTGTAGTCTAGGCAATAGCACAGGGGTAGAGGTAAAGCTGCCTAAAATTGTGCTCTGGTGTAGCTCACCTCAGCTTGGAATAGGAGCAAAACTAGTTAGTGGCTGTCCCTTCATGGATATAGGCAAAGTGAGCTGCCAGGTGAGATTAAAATTGTTCATGAGATGAAAATATTTTTGAGCAACATTGACAAAAAGTGGCAGAAAAATTACTTTTGTCTTCCACAGGTGATAAAGTGGACCACACAAAGCCCTTTATTTCTTTTGTGGCTTATAGCATCCCTGAACAGTCCCAGCCTGCAGCAGAGGCCTGGCTGTGCCTGGGGGTCTCCCACATCCTAACAGCCAGTCTGGAAACCTTAGAGTGTCTCACGTGGAGTCCTGACTGTTGTCTTGCTTGCTTGGTAGGGAGGACAGTTGTAGCCTAGCCAAAACCAATTATATTCTCTAGGTTTGGTTCAAGTTTTAAGAAGTTTTTTTTAAATTTGGGAAAACCATTCAGGTGCATAAGGGAGGAGGTGATGGCAAGACATGAACTGCACTTCAGCATTTGGTTTTATCGAAGCAACTGAAAGGCAGGCATCTAAAAATTCCAAACTAGCAAACTACTGTTTTTGGTGCTTTTTGTGTTAGAAATTTCTGATAATTTTTAGATCTTCTGTTTTAAAGGCAACACTGTAAGTGGATCTGTGTACTGGTTGTCTAAAGCCTGTGTTCCATACAATCACAGCCCTTGCACTTGCTTTCTTTGCTGTTTTCTCTCCCCATAGTCCCCATCTTGCCCCTGCTCTCAAAATGCCTGCAGAATACCAGTTGAAATGAAGAGTACTAAGGAGGTAGGAGTAATTTCTAAACACACTGTTACAATTTCATGGGGTGGAATCCAAGAAGATTCAGCCAATAATGCTACAGCCCACATTTGCCATTGACAGCAAAGTTTAAAGCAAATGAGATGATCTAAATGGACTGAGCCACAGAAACACATTTTGTCCTTTGCTATTTTTCTAGGGAAAAAATCAAGGTCGTTTTGGGATGTAAAACTAAGTAGATGCATTTGGCAATTAGGAGAATTAGAGGAATGGTGGAGGGTCTGAAAGAAAGCCACTTTGATGGTCACATTCTTTACTGCTTTCATTTGCTGCTGTTATGGAGATTGGAGCACAGCTGTGCTTAGCACTTGTTTACCAACTCAGATGCAGCTAGGGAAATGCAGTCAGTGCTCTCAAGAATGAGAGGTAAAGTTTCTGATTTTGATATACATTCTCTTTGCTAAGTACTGAAGGTCTAAAATTCCACCTCTCCAAGGTGTTTTCTGCTTTTCAGGTGAATTGCATTGAAGATTTCTGACATCCTTTTGAAGGCTTCCTGCAGGAAAGATGAAATTTCAAACCTGTATATTTCCTGAACCTTGGTCTCATCCTGTCTACTATTGAAATATATGACCCAAAAGTGCTTCCCTATGAATTAGGCACTCATCATGCATTTTAACCTTCTTGGAGAAAATTATGCAGGTCTCTGAGTTGCCTGCATGAGTTATCTTTTATTCATTAGAATCCTAAATGTTATTGACATGCATTCTTAATTATTCCCTGCTGGAAACAGTAGTGTTCCTGAACAAGTATTTTGCATTTGTTATGTCCTGCTGCTAGCATAGTTAATAATGTATATAATAATAAAATAAGAAACTATCAGAGCAGAATAAGAGAACTTATTAATATGATTCAATATAAGAAAATTGTTACTTCTGACTTTCACAGACTAACAACAACATTTTCTGAATACTTCAAGCATGCAAAATCTTTGGGATAGGTCTAGCATGGAAACGACACTGCCAAAAGAAAAGCTGGCAAGATGTCACCTGCTGTTCTTCCAAAAGCATTAACTGGAGTAGTACCTTCCGTAGTGGAACTCAAGGTGTTACCAAAAGCTTTCAAAAGCAGTATTTGGACACATTTGGACATGTGTCTGGAATACCAACCGTAAAAATTATATTTGTGCTTCAGTGTTTCCCCTGTCTCCTCTTTTTCCGTCTCTTCCTCTGTGCACACACATATATACTTTTTCTTTTTGCTGTATAGAAAACCCAAAGGTTTCTAAAAAATTAAAAGCTGGTTGTGAAATGCTGTACAGTATTCAGGGTTGCTCTCTGGTAGAAAATCTAGAAGAATCAAACAAATCAGTAAAAACTTACAGCCTTTTGTTGTTTGTACTGCAGACAGAGTGCAAGTCATTTGCCAGCACATCCACATATTTTTCCTTAGTAATTTCCAGCTGGTTGCAATTCCTTAAATACATGGCTTTGTGTGCTTGCAATTAAATATCATCCAGTTTCTATGCTGTCATCCCAAAGATTTTTCAGTTCAGTCTGTAGGATATTTCAGTCTACTCTGATGCTGATAACATGTCCCACCTTTGACATTGACAAATACCACCTTCTGCATCTTTTTAATGATAATGGCAAGATTAAATATTAAAGAGATGTAGTCCCAGTTTCAGACCTTGAAAAGACCATCTATGAACTAATTTTCAGCCTTCTCATTTTGGTACAATTTATCAGTTCTTTGGTTTAATCAGATCCCTTGCTGCTTTATACTTATTGCACTAAATGTTTTCCTGAGCCTGAAAAACCTGAAGTGCTATTTAATCACAGGAGGTCTAAACTTCCTGGAATTTCTTATCAAAGAAAATACTAGAATGATCTCAAGAGTGTGCTACTGGTAGTCTGATATAGGATAGTATCTCATTGTCCATTAATCATTTCAGTATTTCTTACCTTCAAAATGTATCCTAAAATCTTAAAACCTTTTAAAGATAGGCAGCAGGCTCATAGTGATTAGATTGTTTATCTTGCTGTTGTTTTTCACTCATTTGCAGGTTAACTGTCAACAGCTCCCTGTAGCTTTTCTTCCTGTATCTAGAAATCATAGTATCTTAGAATAATTTGTGTTTCATTGTGACCTCCAGAGGTCACCCAGGCCAACTCCCTGCTAACAGCAAGCCTAATGAGATCAGATTGTGGTGGTATCTCTCCAGGTGAGTCTTAAACACCTGCAAAGAGGGAGAGGCATTCCACAGCTGCCTGGGCATTTGAGTACTTTCATGGTAAGAAAATTTTCTTTCTGTCTAATTGCTTTCCTATGTTCCTTCCTGTGCCTGTTGCCTTTATCCCACTGCTGTGCACTTCTAAGAAGAATCTGACTCCATCTTCCCTGTACCCCCTGATCAGGGAAGCACAGACTGCAGTAAGGACATCCTGTGAGTGTTTTCTCTTCCAGGCTTGAGAGGCCCATTTCTCTCTGCCTCTCCTCTTCCATCGTGTTCTTCAGCCCCCTAAACCATCTCAGGCCACTCGCTGAACTCACTCCAGAATGTGAATATCTGTCCTGTACTGGGGAGACCAAGACTGGCTGTTATATCCCAGAGAGGTCTCACAGATGCCGAACAGAGGGAATGATCACTTCTCTCAACTGCTGGTCACAAGGATACAGCCCAGGCTAAAGCCTCCTGGGCTCCTGTGATCCAAGCACACGCTGCTGATTGATATGAACTTGTCCACCTGGACCTCCAGTTATTTTCTGCAGAGCTGCTTCCCAGAGATTTGGCTCCAGCCTGTCTGGGTTGTGAGGGGTCGTTCCATCCCAGATGCAGGAATTCTGTATTTGCTTTTGTTGTTTAACTCCCCAGGTTCCTGTCAGCCCATTTCCCCAGGCTGTTCAGGTCCCTCTGATGGGCTGCCCTGCCATCCAGCATGTTGACAGCTCCTCCCAGTGCTGTGTTATCTGCAAAGCTGGCAAGAGCACAGTCCCATCATCCAAATCATTAATGAAGACATTAGTGCTGATCCCGGCACTGATCCCTGAGGGACACCAGTAGTGCCTGACTGCCGGGTAGACTTTGCATCAATAGTTATTATTGATGATTTCTCTCTTGACATGCCAGAAACCAGCAGATCTGCGGGAGATTTGTGTGTCTTATTCACATTTGTAGTGAGAGCATCAGTGGAAAGACAGACACAATCCACAAAAAAACCCTTTAAAAAGTACTGGTTACTAGCAGTTTCCCAGTGGAGCTTAGTTGGAGTACAAAGTTCTGGGAACACCATTCAGGTTATGCAATTTATATTGTGAATAGAAAACATTGTCTAAAACTGAAATCTTTAGACTGAAAAAGTCTTTCCAATAATGATTTCTCATATTCCATGCATTAATGTGAGTTTTTTTCAAGCAAAATATGTAAAATTAAAAATATTTCCACACAATTCAGCTAGAAATCATTGAAAAGGCCTTTAAAATAAAATACAGCAGTGGGCTGAAAATAAAATATTTTTGTAATTGGCAGTACTAAATGATCCTCTCTACCATTGTCTTGTGAAGAAAAATGAAAGGATAAAATGTAAGAGGCAAAACTGACAGCAGAGCATGTTGTGTCCTCTATGGACATTTAGGTAACTTTTGAGATTTATTCTCACAGCCAGAATAACTGGCTGATGCTGAAATAACCCCTTGCCAGAGTAACAAGAATCAGCAGCCTAAAAAATATTTTTTTACAGCACATTTTAACATCAATATTATTGGCTCTGGGACTTGTGTTCTGTCACTGGTTTTGACAAAGAAAAGAAAGCAATTATAGAGCTGAAACATGTTTGCCATGAGTTGTACTTGAAAAGCCTTCAAGTTAAAAGTGTGTATGACACCAGATTGGGTAATGTGTTAAAAGATGTTTAAAATGTGCGGAAATAAAGTCTGAATTAAGCTCTTTTCTTATAACACTCTTCAACTCCAGGACACAGTCAAACTAATCCATACTTGATTAAAACAGAAATAATATTTCTGTTCTGCATCCATTCACAAATTACCTGACGGTAAAATTCTGCAGGACGACACAGACAGGAGGAGTTTGATGACCCTGAGAAATTCTAGGTTTACATAACAATGTCTCAGCTGTAACCTGTATCAGAAGAGTGAAATATACGAAGAGAAAATGAAATAGAGGCAAGGCTGAGATAGTAAGGGAAGTCTTTTTTTTACACTGCCTTTTAAAAGAGAAAATTTGTAGAACAGCTGTTTCAGATGTACTACCTGGAATCTTAAAAGATAAAACAGTAACTTTGTGGGCAGATCTGTCTGACGTGACCATGTTCAGATTTTTAGAGCAGTCAGACAATGAATGTCTTTCTCTCCAGGCAAGAAATTCTTCAATATACCACTCCTGTGTGAAGTTTCATCTGTGTTTTACCAGGGAGCTCACTAATGAATGCCTTTGTGCCCGTGTTCTGTTGACATTGAGGGCAAGAACTGGACATAATCACGTGTGACAGACAGGCTGCAGCTCCAACAGGAGTTTGTCCTGTAAAGACAATGTTTTGATGAGCAAAGGCAGAGGCATCCTAATTCAGACTCTGTATTTGGTGGGTTGAAGTGTGATCTTTCTTCAATTTCTCCTAAGTTTGGGTTTGATTTTTGTTGTTGTTTGGTTTTTTTGCGGGGGCAGGATGTGTGTGTGTGTGTGCTGTTTTACACTTAACTGTGCAACTTTAGACCCAGTTTGCCAGACTGCCGTTCTAATCTTTATGCACCACTGCTGTCTGACACAGAACAAAGTCTTTAGGGGATGAGATTAAACACACCGTGAATCTCCATTTCTGATGAAAGCTCCATGGGAACTCCACTGGGATCCCTGCTACTTTGCTGCAGTCAAAGTTGTATGAGCCCCTGTGCCATCCCTTTGTGCCTTAGGGAGACAGCAGGATCATGGATACAATGAGCGTGTTCTGCTTCCACGCTTTAGGGCATTCATTGCAAAGAATAGCAATGCTTTCCTCTTGTCCTCAAAGCCACTTGTTTACCCACCTCCTTTGTTCAGAACTGAAATATTTCACTTTAAAACCAGAGAGGAAAACTGTCATTTTTTTTATTTAGTAGCTGTAGGAAAGTCACACAAAATCTCTGTCTCTTTTAATCAGCTTATTTGTTTAAGCATGCAGGGTGGTAAATTAGCTTTCTCTTCTCCATGTGGTTTAATACCCCACCCATCTATTGGCTGAGGACAAAACAGGCCATCACTCAGTTTTTTCTGCTGTGACAAGTGCTGAGATTAATTAGATCTTAAAGGCCTGAATTATGAGATTCAGTATCACGAGGACCTAAAGTATAGTGAAGCTTATACTGACTGGACTATGAACTGCACATTTGTCATAAGAGTGAGTAATTATCTACATTTGAGAGGGAAAACAATACACCCAATTCTTTTAGTCACACTGTTAGTGCTAGATTTTTGGGAAATAATGTATTTTACCAGTTCTACTGCTTATTTAGCAATTTCGGTGGGGAAGCTGTTAATATACTGAAGACTGCCGCAGTTAATTAACAGTTTATTCAGTGTAAAAGTTTGAAGGTGCCCTGGTTTCAGCTGGGATAGATTAAACCACATCAGAAGGTTTACAAAAAGTCTACAATTAAATATTTTCACTGCTGCAGAGGGTTTCTAATCTGTCAGAGTAGAAAAATCCAAAAGAAAACATACTTACAATGCACTGTAAATAGGGGCCTCTAAACATTAGACAGTACCCTTCGATACACACAGATTGTTTTATAGTCTGCTAAGAAACAAGCATTTGCTCCTGGTGTGCAAGATGGCAAATAAAAAACCCACATACAAACAATGCAATCTCATTTTACTCAGAGAAGGTTTAACACATAAACCCAACACTTATACTGTGGTTTTACTTCTATAAATACAAGCAGCCAGAGAAAGAGATACTGAAGTTTCATAGCACACCCAGTGCAGGTTTTAGTTGTCCTTTTTCCCAACTGTACATGGTCCCTCTAAAGGGCCATAAAGTCTTAAAAGGATTTACAGCAGTCACCTGGCATAGTTGGTGTGTCAAGTTTTGATTTTTTTTTTGAGATACCTCAGGTCATCCCCATAATTCCCACCTGGCTTGGTTTTACTTCTCATGCAGGGAGGTGGAGTAAAAACTGAGAGCAGAATATGAGAGGCAGCTTGCTTTATATCTGAGCCCTTTTAAAGGATTAAAAAAAAAAAGTCTTTAAATATGTACCTAATATTAGCAGAATTCAGTAGAACTCAAATATGTATTAAATGTAAGAATGCTTTCTTCATTCAGAACTTGCACTTGACTGTGGGCAAGGGGCTTGCATTGCTATCTTGCTTTTGAAAAGGGCTAATTCTCCTCCTCTTATTCATGCTGTTGTAAACCTGAAATAACCCCACTGAGGTCACTGGGGAATGAGAGAGCTCTTTTTGTGAGTCTGAAATCAGCCTGCAAAATAAGCACAAGCAATATAGACTACTTTAAAAACTCTCAGAATCTACTAAGACTGCCATTGCATGGGGAAAAAATCACTTAAATGTTGTTTCAAGTTCAAATTCAATTTTAGAACTTCAGTTTTTGAGGGGGAAAAAATAGACAAATTTCAGTGGCTAATATTACTTTCAAGCTTCTGAAAAGAAATATCAAACTACTAGGAGTGGGGAAGGGTATTCTCAAAATAGAAAACTCTCTTCACTTGATGGCTGTCAGGAAAACAAGCCCCTGGTTTCCTGCAGCTGCAAAAGCAGCCAGAGCTGACTAATGACAGTCAGTGAGAGAGAGTTGCTCTATTTTCTCCACATTTGGGCTGCAGCTTGCCGTGTATACAGATGTTTGGGGTTGGGATACACATCCAATCCCCAGCTCTCCCACAGCACAGATATGGAGAGGAGGTTCCACACTGGGAGTTGTCTGTAAACCTTTGTCTAAATGTCAGACTGAGAGTATTCATGCCCTGCCTGTCTGGTTGGTAAGGCCCCTGGCATGTGTTCCTTACCATGCTATATGTAAGGAAGTATTTTGGTGGATCCCTGAGGTCCTGATTCTTAGATAGGACCTGTGATCCTTCAGGTGGGTTTCCTAATTCAGTTTTGAGGGGATCTGCAGCTTTTTCTGGGTAGTAGTAGTAGTAGTAGTAGTAGTAGTAGTAGTAGTAAAATTCTCCCTGTCTGTCCAATAGCTGAAAATGAAGCTCTTCAACCTGCTGCAGCTGGGTCACTCTTCACTTGAGATTGCGGGATTAATCCTTCCTGACATCTCCATGCATATGGATATGTTTGTTTTCAGACATGTACTTGAGCTAATGAGTGTTTGGGCCATTGCTTGGCTAATTCTTTTCATTATGGGCAATCTGATGCTCACCCACAGGACTTGTGCTATTTATCTGCTCCCTGCAGTGGCTATGATCAAATGGTCTCTTTTTATCATCACACACTGCACAACATTATTTGCCTCTCTCACATTCCTGACTCAATACCCCTCCCATCTTTGCTTGATCTTGTCCTGCCCTTGAAACATGCTAGTTAGCTGTATGCAAAAACTAACAAGACAAAGACACCAGTTTTTCTGAAAAGGAAAAAAAACCAAGTGAATCCTCAGAGTGACAATGACAAATGATTTACACTGACAGGCATTCTTCATTAACACTGAATGCTGATAGTCTGCATTCAGCAAGATAGAGGTGACCTCTAGGACCATAATTTGGACTGATATTTGTTCATTTAACCTAAAAAAATTACACTGTCTTTAATATACTAAAAATATAAAAATTAAAATTCTCCTCACGATATATGCAATAAAGGGTAATATCCAAATAGCGTTTTTAGCATCTATAATTTTACAGAGCACTCTAAAGTTACTATTTTTTCCCAGCCTTCCTCAGACCCACTGAAGTGAAGTTTGCTGCCATCACATTGCACATGCTGGGCCTTAAGCTGTGGCAGTGTTGTTCTTCTGACCCAGCATCACATCCCAGCCCAGCATCCTGGCCCTTGCCACTCTTGTTGGTGTTTGCCATGCTTCACGTGTATCTGAACTGATAGTGGAAATCTTGTAAGACCTGATTGTTGAGAGTCAGATATGCTCTTTGTAGAATATTAAAAGAAGTGATTAATACACCACACAATTCACTGAGGAAGGTGCCTCTGTGAATGGCTGTAAACAAGAAATGTTGCTCATATGGAGAGGAAATAAGTGCTGTGGCCCTAAGGGTGCTAATGGGCCCTAACAATGCTGCCCAGCCTTACTGGTTCCCCCACCCAAAGGCACCAGAAGATTTAAGAATTAACTGCCTCAGGGTATTAAGTAGAATGGGGGACTTTCTTTTCTTCACAGAATGTACTCAGCAAAGATCTGTAAGAACAGGAGAAGCCAAAAGGAATCAGACAGTGCTACAATTGCAGTTTTTTAGATATTCTGGGAATACTGTCTGTTGCCTGCTTGTAACTGCTGTTCACAGCAAGTTCCTGCAGGCTGAATCGAGTATTAAAATATGGCTTTTTCACTTCCTTGTCTGAAAGCAAGTTCTCCTAAGACTGAAGCTACTCTTAAGGTTACTGAATTTGTTCCTTTGACAAACCTTAAAGTAGCGAGGAGGAAAATTAATTCTTGAAATCCTCACCATATGTGGGTATAAAACAGAGAAACCTGGCTTAGCCAGACTGACTGTTTTTCCTCTGACACACTGAGAAAATACTCCACAACTCATTCATCTCTACAGTCTACTTCCTTATTTGTTCCTACACACTGGGGTAGTGCCTTTTGTATGTTAATGCAGCAGAATTGAACCCTGAAAGTGAGGTGTATTCTGACATGAGTATCAAATGCAGCTAGAAATAAATTATATTAAAGTGTCTGGCTTTATAACTGCTTAGTATGTTGCTATTCTTGCCTTGGAGCAATTACACGTGTTCATACTGGAAGTTCATCTGGTACAGCAGGATGTGCATGTACGTGTGTAAAAGTCTTCTGCTGATTCACAGTATGTCAGTCAGTGTTAATTATAAGTAGGAAGAATTAAAATTTTGGGAGAGTGGATCTTGCAGTGCTATTTATCTCTACTTAAACTAGGACATGGCTCCAGACTATATATGTGTCTTGCATTCTCATCCAATGGATTTCTACACAGAAATAGCATGCTAAGATAATCAGATACCTAAATTACTCAGTGATATTCATATTTCAAGTAGCAATAACTTAATATTCTTATTTGAATGTCTTTTCTTCTACATCCACCCATCTTTTGTGTGTTCAGGTACACATTGTTTCCTGATGGAGCATCAGGTCTGGATGCCAAATGGAGCTGTACCTGCTGGCTTTGATGCAAAACAGTGTTTGTGCCTACAGCCTAAGGAGACTGACATTCCTGTTCCATATGGCTTCTTTGTCTCTCTGGTGACAAAGAATACAGTATGAAAAAATATCTCTATGTCAACACCAGCTTCTGTGTGTGTGTGTCCAAAGTATTCCAAGTATTCCAGTAAAGTATTCCAAGGCTTTTCCCAAGTTCACATTTTGGACAGCAGTGTGGGACATACAAATGCCCTTGGTTTAAATTGAAGAATGTTGATTTAAATGGAAGAACAATGACTAAGGAGGAAACAGCCACCACTTTTCATGTCTCACTGTTTTGATGTGTATCAGAGAATGGGGTAATAAGGAAGCTGGAAGTGATGTTGTCCTTGCTGAAGACTGTTTTTCCAGGTAGGTTTCCCCAGTTTTACTTTTAAAGTTAGCAGTTTCCTTGAGAACTAAATGCAACAGTGAAATAATATCATGTGCTTAAAATTTTCCCAACTTAATGGACAAGTTTTTAGTTTTGTACTGCCAGAAGGGTCAAAATTCTTCCCCAGCAAGATACCTGGGAATTCCTCAGATGCCAGGAAGCATTCAGATACCAAAGCCAGTTTGGCTGGCGTCTCACCATCTGATCCTAACTCACCCAGCAACAGAAGGGCTAAAAGCTGTCACTGGGAATAACTTTACTGCCTACATCTTTGGCAAGTTGAGTCTGAATTTAACTAAAATCACAGCTTGCAGCAAGAATATTTATGAACTAGGAAACCCTCCTGTAAGCGTATAAGGGCATTTTTTTTATATATACATATATATATATATTTGTGTGTGTGTATATATATGTATTTTCACACCCCCTCCCCTTCCTCCTATCTTCATGTTAGCAGCCAGCAATGTGGCCACTCTGGTTGCCTAGGAAGCTGATTGCTGCTCCTAAAGGATCTGTTTAAAATTCTGATCTGGATTCTAGTCAGGTATGTGAGACCCTGGGAATGGAGCTCTTGAAGTGGTGGGTACTTTCCATTTTCCCCCTCTCCTCGGCTCCTCTGGACTGAGAGAAGGCAGCTGTGCTGCTCTGCGAGACAGAGCAGCTGGACTTGGTTACCCCTAGAACCAATTAAGTGCTGGAAGAATGGCTTGCCTTATTCCAGGGAGACAGAAGGAGCTGTTTGGGATCATAAATGACACTGGAGAGTGGCAGTGTATGTATGCAGTTATTTAAAGGGTTGTTTTTGAGGCTTTTCTATGCACCTGCCGCCTTTTTGGGCGTTTGTACTTTCATCGGCATTGTTTGAAATGCAAATAAAAGCAATGATACATATTCAGACAATCTAAGACCTGTGTTTCAGAGGACTATGCTGAACCCTTTGTGGAGTTTCTTTTCAGAACCTAATTCTAGTGGAAAATTACTAAATGGAGCTTTAAATAGGTGGAATAGTAAGCTGGCCAAATAGTGCACCTATCAGAGAGGCAAAGGAGGGTGCTCTCTCCAAGTCGGTTTTCATCCCATAGCTCTACTATTTGGAGAGACAAAGCAGGTTTCTAAGAGGAAAGCTCCTTAACATTTAATTTTGCCCTAAGGCTGTCCCAAAGTTGTCTGTCACACCTCATTATATGTGCTGTTCAAACCTCGATAGGCATTCAGAATAACACCTGGATAAAAGTCTATGAATACAATTACTGATTATCAATGCAACAGATATTCATTAAAAGAGATCTTAGATGGTAGCAAAAGCTAGAGTTTGAGTCACTTGTTTTGTGCTCTTAAATAAGTGTAGGCTCTCATTTAAAACTGCTTTGAAGTGTGAGTTATGAACAGGAGCCCTTTGATCAGAACTGAAGTATGATGTGTCATAAGGTGTTATGCCAAAATAAAGAAGCCACCTAAGCTTTTTCTCCAGAGACACTGACCAAAATGAGAGCTATGGTTCCCCTACTGTGTCTCATGCTAGTGAGTCCATGCTGGAGAAAGTGGACTATGAACATCACTGCTGAACCTCTGCAGTGGGAAATGGCATTTGGTTTTCTGCTGGGGAGAAATGAGAAATGCACAATATAAGTGTTTTATTAGTGTATTTATAAAGCCTATTTCTATTGCATACATTCCTCCCTGAGTGTGGTCCCACATACTTCCTCTTTCAAAAGCTTCAACTTAAATTGGTTAGCTTCAACTTAAATTTGTGGTTAGTGCTGCTTACAGCGATTTCTTCATAAAGAAGTGACAACAAGCTCTTTACTTCAAAATATGTCACTCTGTACACTTAGAAAAAGCACAACTGAAATGTGATGGGCAACATTGCCATGTGGTGATTGCTGTCCCATGAGTGCTAAACAAACTTTGGAGGTAGCTGACTGCACTGCTGTTAGGTGACTTCACTGCTCTTTGCCATTCTGCCATGCACTGGCAATGCTTTTGTGGCTCCTGCTGGGATAAAACACAGACCTGCTGGGATCAGAGGCCTGTATTTTAATCCAGTGGTTGATCTGCATCCAACTTCATGGCAGTGGGATGTGGAAAAAATAAGGATGAGGAAGTAATAGGCCAGACTAACTGTCCAAGTTACATTTGCTCAGAGGTCCTAATTTATTTTTTAAATCCTGCAAATAAATCAGTGATTTTCCAAATGAAGCAGTATTATATCCTCCAGGACACAGAGTCCTGAGCAAACAGCACTCTTCTGTTCACTCTGAAAAATAAATGATGTTTTCTATGATTTTATCCAGAAGAAAGGGCAATATTGGCATGTACAGCCAGATAAGACATATACTTCTGTATCTTTCTTCACCTAGAAACAATGTAGAATTTGTAATTATTATTTGGGATTTAATCAACCTGTGGAAGAGGAAAATAACGAGGTATGTGGTAATATTCCTAGTATGTGCCTTAATTACTGATTGCTTGATTACTGCTGAAACTGATGAGGCTGAGTGTGATGATATTATCAGGAAGTAAAGCCTGATAGCAGGAGATGAAAACATAACATTTAACATGATCATGATATTCTGCAAAATAGCATCTTTGAGGGTTGGATTGAGTGACTCCCTGCAGAGATAATTTAAATGCTCTAAAGCCACATATGTAGAAATGCTGATGAATAAGATAATAGCCTCTAAGGAAAACAGAAGCTCTTTTAATGCAACAGAAGAGTTACAGAAACCTCTGTGAGTGGCTGTGACACCATATCCAGATCAACAATTACAACATTATTAAAAGATTCCAAAAGATCCAGTGAGACTTAGAGTCTGGTAATTTAACGGATAATGATATTTTCATCCTAGAAAGTTATAGGAATGTAGTTCTTAAATATACATGAGTCACCAAGGCACTGAAAGCAATAAAATCAGGGGTAACTTTGTCAGGCATTGGACAGATAATACACCACATGACACCTGAAATGACAGAGGAACATACACAAAGCAGCTGAAAGAGGTGACATCATATTTCGGGTATATGGTGGTAAAAAAAGGCATAAATGACTGTTTTCAGAGGGGTTTCCTTCCAGACCTGGCAGTTTCTGTAATATACTTAAAAGCAGCAGGACTGAAACATAAAGCATCTCAGCCAGTAATTAGAGAAATGAAAGTAGTGCTTGCTAAGAATGTCACCTTTTACTAGATGGAGAGTGAGGACTCTCTGAAGCATCCAGGCGTGTAGCTGAGAAATCCAGCCCAAGTCAAACAATGGAACTGAAAGAATGCTTCAGATCACTGAAACTCCTCTGTTCCTAAAAGAAGAAAAAACCCCCACCCACAGACTTAGAGGGTCTGAAACTGTTAGTGAAGAAATAACCCTAGAAGTGAAACAAGCGCATGCAAATATTACTTCACATAAAATACTCTCGCACAGTTCAAGGATGCAATAGCTGAGAAGTGCCCTGAACCTTTCTTCATGCACAAAAATGGCTGTAAACTCATCTATCAAGCAGTAGATGGGATCTAGCTGTATTTTGGGTAAAAATCTTTGAACTTACTCCCTGATTCTCATTTCTTGCAGAAGTATTAGCTGTTAGAGTAAATAGAAAAATGAATTATCTTATGCTGTGAAATCTAATTGATTGTGTACTATGTGTGTTAGAATTTGTCTGCAGGACAGTTATGAACTAATCCCTTGCTTTTCCCAGAGATCTCTAATTCAAAGCTGGTAAACAGAAAGATGTGGAGCTATGACTCAGTGACTAGAAATAAAGGAGAGGGAGAAAAACCCCATCTAACTGTTGGAATATACATAATTCCCAAAACAACAACAACATTATGACCATGAGCTTGAAAATCCAAGTAAACAATTAGTTTAGAACTGTCCTCCTGTCTTGGTTTGAAAGACAGGTGTCTGCCAAGGAAGGCGGGAACCTCCCTTGGAATGGAAAATATTACCCCCTTCCCTCCGAATTGTTATAATTTTGAAGTTAAGGGGCTTTCAGGCAAAGATATGGGAAAAGGAGTAACAGTTCTTTACTAGAATATATATGTATAAAACAAGACAAACTAAGAACAACAACAGCAGCAACAACAACAAACCAGAGACCAGTCCCGGCCCTCTCTGGGCTGTGCGGCACTTGCCCCGTGGGTGCAGTTCTGGGCACAGCCGCCAGGGGCGCTGGTGGCTCCCGGCCGGGCAGGGTGCTGCCATGATTCCCCCGCGGCTGCAGGGGGCGCTGTGGGGCGGGCTCGGGCCCAATTGGACAATGGCGGCCGCAGCCGGCAGGAAGGGATGGGGAAGGGGTTTCCTCTACGGACCCGCAGGGGCAGCCGGTCCCAGGGCCCCTCTGGATAGCAAAGGGGCTGCAGCTGGGAGCTCGGAGCAGCAAGCTGGGAAGGCAGAGATGAGCAAAGTCCTGCAGTGGTAGATGAGATATATCACAAATTCCTCAGTTACAGTTGGAACTGCAGGGCCAGGCAGGGGGTGCAGAGCTGTAATGTAGCAGAAACTCAGTGGCAAAATCAGCAGATCAGTGGAGCTGCAGAGCTGGGTAGTGGCAGACAGCTTTCAGCTGCTGCACACAGCCGTGGAAATGTGCCCTCTGGGAGTCGGTTGGAGTCCCGGTGGTTTCCCCTGAGGCACCTGAACAGATGGCAAGTGTCCTTTTTTTGCTGAGGTAGGGTGTTAACCAGGACCGGTGCAATGGCCTCTCTTACGAGCAGGGCTCCACTCATGGTAGAAGAAGGCAGAAGACAGAACCACACAGAGGTGCTGAATTCTTCCCACAACGGCTGCAGCCTCCTTCCCCTCTGAATGCCCAGAGAACAAGAAAGATAGGAGCTGCACACAACCCCATTTTCCCAGTCCTGTTCTCGGGTTATCTCTGCCCCTCAGAGAAAAGCATCTCAGCTAAGAGAGTAGCCAGCTGTACCCTTCCTAGGACAACTTCTTTTTTCTCTCTCTTAAGTATTGATAGTTAATTGTTTCCTAGCAACCTATGGGACAAAATTCCATGAGGGAAAAGAAACAAAAGGAAAGATCCTAACCCCCAACATCTCTTTGTCTGGTGGGGCTGCATTTCACCATGACTTATCATCTCTAACTCAGGTTGTCAGTTTTCCTCCTGGGATTGAGGTCAGCCAGAGGAACACTGCATGCTCTGACCATAGGTAACAGTGGATTGTCTCGGCCATGGTTTGTTGATGGTGGTGAATGATCATGCACTCCTAGCACCCAGACATGCTCAGGGCTACTGCCTGGTTAATGCAACAAAAATTTTGGTAGTTTGTAACTAATTTGTAGCTACTGGAAAAGAGAAGAGTAAATCTTGACACTATTAAATGTTATTTGTACTATCATTTGATGCATAATGGTATATATAGCAGAAAGTAGATCCATTTGACCAGAATATCACCAGAAGTGAGGTGATATGGTGGGGCTGTGAGTAACTCAGAGTCTGCCCCAAGGACAGGAGCTGCAGTTGCTCTGCTCTGAGACTATTCAGTTCATCTCCTCTAATTTTGTCTTTAAAATCCATGTTAAAATCTGCAGAGAAATTTTCAGGGTATTAACAACTTTGGAGTACACAGTAAATTGTTTTATAAATGTCATAATGACTATCTCTAAGGAAGTTGATTTCTTTTGTGCATATAAGCAGGCATATTTTATTTCCCAAAGCAAAAGCATCCTTTGAAGAAAATTAAACCCTTTTATTCCATGGAGGACAGATTGACAGTTTCTGAATCCTAAATCCTTTTTCAACTGCACTTTGTTCTGGAGGGATGTGGAAATGCGACTGCCCTGGCAAACATTTGCCATCATGGCAAATCACTGTTTCCATAGAGAAATAATTGTTCTGTAAAGTATGTCTTCTGCTTTCTGGGTAGGGGAAGGCCAGATTTCTTTGTGCTATGGTTGGGCATTTTGCTATCGTAAGATGCTCTAAAGTGGTCTGGTGAACTGCAGTCAGAACTCACAGATCATATCTAGGGGCCCATAGTTTTTTTTCCACTCCTCTACCAGCCATTCTTTTTCAGATGGTTGACACTGGTTTCATACAAAATAAGAAAATTGTTGTGATCAATTAGCTCTAATCTGATGTATGCTGGTAGCAGGGAAGAACAGCTGCGCCTGCATTTGATGTGCAGCAGTCCTTTGCAGGCTGCTGTGCAGCTCTGGGGATGGCTTTTGGAGAGCAGCAGTGGGTAAAGGCTCTATTCTTCTGATCTGCAGCTGAACAACCCCTTCCCACACTGCTCTGCAGTCTGTTGGTTAAAACTAGATTAATTCCTACTTCTTATCCCAAACAGTAAGTTGGAGAACTTCTGCACATTTCCAGGTGAAATCTTAGCAGTTATGCAAAAAGACATGTTTAGCCAGGAAGCCATGCCCAATCTTTTTCCTGGGTATGTTGACTCTGTGGATGTGCAACATCAAAGAAAGAAAATTTGGCTCCATGCTGCTGTTTGCAGGGCTGTGATCACCGGTCACCATGACCCAAGAGCAGAGGCCACAGAGATAAGTGTGTCTGCTGGTCTGGGAGTGCCGTGTGGCAGCACAGTTGGAAGCTGGCAGGAGGCTGCACTTGGAACCACGGGAGTAGGAAAACCACTGACATTGTTTGAGGTGCCTCCTTACTGCAACAAAAGACGCTGGTGCCAAATTTTTAGTGACAGTGCATTGCTTTTGTACGGAAAATCACTCTATGAAAAGCCAGTGTCCATAAAGGAGACAGAGGAGTCCTGCAACTTTATTCAAAGAAAGGGAGGGAGCCAAACGCCCGCGGACTTTTCTCTCTCGAGGTGTCCGAGGGTGCAGCCTCGTTTTATCCTAAACTCGCGGCTGCACGTTGCCCTCTTCCTTTCCCCATCAGCTGAGCTGCTAGGAAGGTACAGCCTTTCCGAACTGCTTACCCGATATTTCCCCCTCGAACCTGTCATTTCACCCCAAAGTTTAGAAGCTCATCCGTGTGCAAACCCTTGTCCGTTTCAGGAGCTAAGCTGTCTGGGCCCGGTAAGGAACCTGCTTTTTGAAGTTGGCAGAGACATTAAGACCCGTTTCAAAGACGTTAACACCCTTACCTTCACCCATCGAATTGTTTGTGGAGACATTAGCACACATCTTTCCTATCACTTTGATCACCCAGCATTCACATAGGCTTTGCATTCATATGCCAGAGTAGGTGCGTAAAGGGAATTAGGGCATTCCTCAAATCTGCAGAATTGATTTTAGAGTCTGGTTTAGGGACACATGAAAAGTTGGTGTATTTGAAAGGTGATCAGCTTGCAGGATTGAACAAGCACTCCTGCTAGTGGAGCAGAATTGGCTCCTGTGAGGGAACAGGCTGGTTAGCTGGGAACTGCTTTGTTTGGAGCAAATCCTGGTGAGTACTGTGCAAGTTATGGAATGAATTCACTTTTATCAGCTGCACGAGAGAATGTGCTTCTTATTTGTCTGTACTGAAATTTGTGGCGTTTCTTCCAAAGGACCGTGATAGCTTCCAGCCGTACTCCCGGGTGAGTCAAGTATCAGAAGAACGTGCCAGCGGAGTCAGCGGCAGTAACAACCTCGCCCAGCTGCGGGAGATGGTCGTGCCTCATCTCCGGGGAACTGACAGCCATCCACTCCAACGCTGCAAGCTAAAAGCAGCGGGAAGTTGAAAAACAGGGCTGCGGCGTGGGGAACTGGGGCTGGGTGCCCACTGTTGGCCCCGGGAGCCTCTCGCTGCTCTCCGCAGCTGTGTGCTGCGAAAGAAGGTGGCTTCAGAGGGCTGACACTTCCTGGCTCCTTGGCGAGCGGGCCACATACGCGGCGGGCGGCAGCGGGCGCCCCGTCCCACATCGGCTGTGGGACCC
>VXBB01017992.1:351689-385954 GCA_013399915.1 Illadopsis cleaveri | reverse complement strand
CGGGTGCCGGGACTTGTCATCCATTGTTGGTGGATACTCTGTGGCCGGAGTGGAGTTAACTTCGTGAATTCATCTGTTTCCTGATGCCTCCTGTCTTTAGCGTGTCCCGTAGCATCCTTTTCATTGCACATACTTAACCTAGATGTTTTTAGGGTCTGGGAGAGACTTCTTAGTGTATTTTCTGTGCTGTAGGTTCCTGAAAAATAACGCTGAACGTTTTGACAAGCATGGACTTCTCATTGGAAGTGTGCTCTGAGATGGACATTGTCTTGGCCTTCTTGGCGAACTGTGGTCCTTAAAAAACAAAACAAACAAACAAAAAAACCTGTGAAAGTGTGTTTTAGAATGCTGGGAAGTAAGGGCTAAACAATGCGTTTGTAAACACTGTAACCTGAATTTCTGGACTGAGCACATTATGTAAAGTGTTTGACAGTGGAAATGACAGGGTGAGAAAAGCATGTGTAGTAACTTTATAAGTCTTTTATTTTGTCTGGCATCATAGAGTCAGATGAACATCTGAGTACAGATCTTAAATTTTCTCTTCTACAAATTTTACAAAGATATTTTTATGTGGTGAAAAAACCAGTACTGAATAAGTGGCTCTATCTTTGACTAACTGCAAAAGCTGTCATATATAATAAGTTATTGTGCCGGTATTATAATAGTAATGGGATATTAAACCAGCACATTTTGGCAGTAAGTAGCTGTAATACTTATGCCCTGTTTTGAAGTCTCTAGAAGGAGGATTAGCTCAGATAGAATTTGTAGTGGGAGGATGTGAGTGAGATGAAAAGCAAAAGCTGCTTAATTTTAATCTTCTCAAAAAGGTAACTACAAGTAGTGCACATGGCTAGAACTCATATGCTGCTCTCTCTAATGGCTTTTAATTGTAGTATCTTGAATATGCTATGTGAACTCAGTAATGCTGAAATACTACTTTTTATGGCATTCAGTCCGTACTGAACAAGCTCCCTGTTCTGGAGCAAAGGAAGCATTGAGGGATAGCAGGGAAGGTCTGACAACAACAGGCTGTAAAATGGCTTTGGTGTAACTGAGGCTGTGTCTGTACCTGTATAAAGGTGTGCCTTGGGTTAGGCTGCAGGCATTTACTTAAATAGTTTCATTTTCATGATGCGAACTTCATTTTCTCTAAGAGCTTTCTTTTGTCTTCTGAGCTTTTTGTCTAGTTTTAGATGTGGACGTCTTGTAGTGAAGAAACAGAAAAAGCAATGCTTCGTGGTGTGCAAAATCACTGTCTCCCATGAAGTGTGCTTCCTCCGGTGGTTTTACAAGGGGTGTGTATGTTTACACACTTACCATAACCTCCTTAGGCAAATGAAACCTAAAGTGTCCTGTGAGGTTTCTTATGTACATCTTTTTTGTTTTCACAGTCTCATAGGAGACCTTTGAAACTAGACTTCAGTTGATTTTTTTGGATGCTTTTTCTGATGAAGTTGCAAATATTAAAAAGAAAAAAAAGAATCTTTTACATATAAAGGCTTCGTATCTTAAGTGTGTCTGCATGTTATTGCCCCAAAAATGCATGGTGGATTCATGTGGTTCTAAGTCTGGCTTTTATCTGGCTTTATGGTCAGTTCTAGTTGCATATTCTCATCATCTCACCACAGTTTTGTCTTTTTGGCCAACAATAGCAGGTTGGCAATTAATGAAGTGGAAAAACCACTGTGAGATATGTGTTGCTCACAAGCACACATCACATGAGCATACAAATTAAATGTTAAGCCACCCACTAACATATGCTTTATGATTTAGGTTTATGGTTTATGATGGGTGCTACAGAGGAGGTGGTGGTGCTTTAATTGTTCAAGAGGGTGGAGTCTTCAGGCCTGCCTCTAGCAAAAGGAGCTTGGGAGTCTGCACAAAATACACACAATTGCTTTGGCTGTTAAGAGAATCACTTGGTGAAGGAGCTATGAGAAGATTAAAAAAGACGGAGTTTGTTACAGGGAATACAGGAAAGTTTTGGGAGTTACTGGCAGATAGTTACCAATAACATGCAGGAAGAGATATTGTGGCAGCCCAACTCCGCTGACAGGCACTGGAGCAGCACTCACACAAATGTTGCCAGACAGCAGCTTCAAGGGTGAAAAAAGAGCTGCTTATAAAGAACCTCAGTGGTCCAAATGTTGGACAAAGAGTGTAGTTTGGGTCAACACTGCCCCAGCAGTGCATCATATTCAGGAGGTGTTTGAACATAGCCTTTAATCTTGCCTCTCTGGGAGAGGGAGGCACCAAGTGAGCAATGCATTGATTCACATTCAGAGGGGTGTATTTAAAAAACTCTGGCTTGGTTGGTAAATTATATATATTTATTATATTTCTTAAAAAGGAAAACTTAAATTTTGCAGCAAAAAAGGGGAAGAAATGTCAAATGCTGGGGAGGAGGCTTAAATGTAGATTTCATGCAAGAGTTTTACTTGCATGGGTTTGAGTGTCATGGTAATTTTAATGGCCTTGTATGAAAATATTGCAGTACTGATAAAATATTGCGCTTCAAAATACATATTTTCTTATTTTCTTTGAAATGCTTTCTGTAACAGGGAGTGAAATGCAGGCCAGTGTATGGCACCAATTACACAGACCCAGAATTGGAAACAGTTGGTCATAAAGCTATGTAAAGGATGATGACGACTGAAGGTTTCTGTAGCAGTTTTCCAGGATGACACTAGGAATGCTGTACAGACTGTGACATGCTTCATATTCTGTTAAAATCAGGCTGCACTTTGGTGAATCCCAAAGTGAGTCCCCTGAAGCAAGCATTTAGCCTTGCACACTGTTTAGGGCAGAAGAATTTGGAAAATTTTATTGCCTAAAATTTGTAGGGGAGGATACATGAGTCTTGACTTATGTCAATGTAGGAACATGTGAGGTTTGCCCATATGGCTTGTTTTGTGCTCTTTGGTTTAGGTTAGAATTCAAAATTCATGTTCTTGTTTGTCTTGAAAATATTAGATATTCTCTGATTACTGCTGGGTGAGGCATTTTCTTGTTCAGTGAAGAAATATAAGAGTGGGAAGGTGTACTGTGACAAATGCCATTTATGATTCTTTTTAAAAAAACAGATAATGCCTGAATCATCAATGTAATGGTTCATCCTAAGCAGCAAGAAAGAGCATTTTCTTGTTCTTTTTTTTTTTTTCTTGCATTGTGCAAGCTGATAATAGAAACATTTGCCAAGAGGGCTACAAAGGTAGATGGTAAATGTGTGATTAGGCACTAAGTGGTTGTGATGACAGGCAGAGGATTCAGAGCATGATTGACAGGCTATTTCATATTGATTAGAGAAGTAAACTGGATTTTGAAAAGCTAGACAGCTGGCATATTTCTTAAAAGTAACTGATTTTTGGAAGCTGAAATAATTAGGCTTATTTGTTTGTGCCACATGGTAAACACTCTCAGAACGGCTGTCTGGAAATACTAATCAGTGGCTGTTTTTCAGCTGATCCATTCATGGTTTCTACAGCCACCTAAAACTTTAGCATGAACGAAGAATGAAGTCAGTTTCCCCCCAATATTGTCACATTCATGGTTTCCCTTGTAAAAATAAAAAAACCCAGACACCACAGCTTTATGTCAGTGTCTGTAATAATAAATGTCACAGTTGTGTAGGGGAAGATGCTGAACTGTGACTTCCTGAGGCTGGCAATGGCTGACTGGGGACCCTGCAGGCAGCTGCCACCCTCTGTGGTTGATCATTGTTTAAAAGGACAAAGTAATGCTGGCACTGGTTCTTGCACTTTGCCGTGTGTTTCTCATGCTTTATTCACCTTCCCTGCATCTCTGGCTGTGATGTTGGTTTGTTGATTGCTCCCGAGTCTGAACACAGGCTTGTGTTTCTCTCTCTGAAGACCTTTGGGTACCTTCACGGGGAGCTTCTGTGGGCTGATAAAATGTAAAACCAGCTAAGCAACTAAAACAACAGAACTGTAGCCAAAGGGCCTTTCCAAGGAAATGCTGGGACATGATGTTTAATGCCAGCGCTGTTTACCTAAACTTATTTTTATTTTTCCTTTTGAAGCAAGAATCCTGCCTGCACCTGTGTGTTCAGCTGTCTCTATCTGTAAGATGATGTGTTCCTAGTGGTTACCTTGTGCTGCTGCCATGAGGATCCAGGGAAAACCCAGGCATGTCCTTTTGCCAGCAGCGTGGCAGTTCTCCCAGTATGTTGCCTGTGTTACTCCCCATTCAGCTCTCCAGCAGCCAGGCAAGTTGGCAGTTGTGCAGAGCGTTGTGGGGAGGAGAGGGCAGCAGAAAATGCTGACTGTGTGCTAATGCATCTGTGTAATCACCATGCTGGGGTTAGATTGCAGGAAGATGACAAAACTGCTGAATGAAGTATGTTTAAACTTTTTTTTTCCTCTCCAATATGGGCTGCAATGGGTAATAGTAGAATGTGTGGAGAAGCACAAGTTTTCCATTTGGAACAGAAGTGTGTATCTGCCCTGTAATTTTGAATCCTTGAGAGTTTATGGAAGTGGTTGAATATGGAAGTTCTGGGTGACCTGACATATAATAATAGGACGGAACAGATCTCATGCAGGGCTATAGGCAGAAGAAAATTCTTTTGAAATGAGGGTCAAAATATAGCTTAAACACAAGGATAGGATAGAGTAGAAATCTAATGCGTAATGAAATCAATGTCATCCCTTCCATCCCTCTTGCACAAACACTTACCAGGTTGTTGCACTGCCATTTTTCACATCTATAATTAAGCTAATTTAGTAAAATGGTGTTTTACTTTGTGGAAAGCTCTCAGTAGTGGCCAATTCACCAGATGTAAAATGGTGCATTTTAGGGTGAGCTGACAGTTGTGGGAGAATGGCTGAGGCACTGGGTTCAAATTCTGGCAGTTTTCCAGAGGGTGAGGGACGAAGGACCAGGTGAAGATAGGATATAAGATGGGATGGTGAGTGAGCTGAAGAGATGAAGTCTCTCCAAATCCATTCAGTTTGTGTACTGTGAGCAAATCAACCTGTGTGAGCCCCTGAGGAGTGTGGGTGTGTAACTTCCACCAGTAGAATATGTATGTGTGAGGTAGGGTATAAACTGACCCAGTATAAGGTCATTTGGAATTAAAAGAAGTACAGATTTGTGAACTCATCACTTCCTCAAATCCAAATCTAACCTGATTGGAAGAGCTGACAAGCAGTGAAAAACTCTGTCCTTAATATTAACATCATCTTGAACATTACATGGGATAAATTTGACTCAGTGTGGGAAAATAAGCATTTTTCTGTGTTTATGATCTTTCTTCACTGATCTGTTTATTCATCTTGTCTTCTCTCGTTGATTACAACTAGCTTTGAGTGCATCCCTGCAATGTTTACTTTCAAAGTTAGTGCCAGAAGAAGGTATTTGCCTCAAGACACAACCCCTGCCACTGGGGCAGAGGGAGGCAGATTCCTGCTCAGAGGAAACACATGCACAGGCGAGTATTATAGTAGGAGATGGAGTTGTTCAAACGATTAAAACTGTGAAAAGTAAAACCTGAACTTAAAAACAAACCCCAAAAATCATTTAACAATTCAAGCATGTTAACTGCATTGCCTTTGTGTGCGTTTTGGAGCTGTGATATCTGATCAGCCACTGGCTGTGATCTGGGGATGATTAGTATCTATGGTTATAGTTATGAGCATATGGTATATGGTTTTAAAATTATAAGTTTAAAATAATTACATTCTGGTGCTGTTTTTTAAGAATTATTTAATTATCTCTATGTTCTAGAATGGTTTTGCTGCCAGTTAATATTCAGTTCTGGCCTGGAGCCATCAAAATCATAAGGTTTCCTTCAAGTTTTGTAATATTGTTAAAGAGGGGTTGCTCAGTTTCCTTTAAGGAAGTAAAAGAACTTCCTTTGTTTTTACTTTCTCTGTATGACTTATTATTGCATAGAAAAAGGAGTAGGAATATGGGGGCATTCCTGAGGTGGATAACAGAGTTGGGTTTGTGACAGATTTTCCTGGATATTAAAATTTGGTTCAAGCACAGCCTCCAAAGTGATGTGCTGGACTGGTGGGTTGGTATTGACTTCAAGTTTTTTTAAGACTTCTACACAGTAGTGTCGGACATTCATCTTATTTCCAACCAAAAGGGGTAGTCAAAGCTGGATCAAAACACTTACTGAAAAGTTTGTCTGAACTGAAGAATCTCTTGAACTAAGGGTTTACGTGGACCAAAAGAAACCAAAGTTAAGGACATCTACTCCTGGAACTATTTAATGATCTCATGCATTTGCTGTTCAAGTGAGTAAACCACGTGAGACCTGTAAAGTCATATTTGGAAAACCAAAAGCCAAAGCATGGAGACTTTCAACAATTCAAAAAAGGAATATGAAAATAAGAGAAGAGATTTTAAGCTAGCAAAGGAACTGCAGTGGTCTCTTCCATACTTAAGATTTGGGTATGCCATGAAGTGTGACTTTAAAAAGGGGAATGGCTTGTGATCCATTGTTATTTGAACTCTGTTTAAAGCTTTGTGATTTGACAGATTTTATTATAGATTGGATTTTATTGGTAGGCTGTAACACAGCAGTGAAGCTTCTCTGTGGTTTGAGGGAAGCAGTCCATGCTGTATCATGTTCTGTCCAAAATGTGGCTTCAGATTCAAACCCACATCTTTCTTCAGGGACTGTGCTGCACTCTGAGCCTTGGAGCAGCGTTGATCGTGCCAAACAGACACCTCTGCTAAGGAGTTCAGAGGTTCCTGTGGGTGCCATGGGGAGCTTTCCCTGGGATGTGTTTTCCATGATGTGGAGCAGAACCCACAGAGGTTCCTGCCTGGGCTCTGAGCCCCCAGAGTGATGTAAATAGCATCAGTGACTAGAAGTATGAATCAAAAAGGAGAGAATGTGTGAGCTGGCAAGCGGGAATTTTGCTGCTGACCACTGTTTTGTCCTCTGGTCTAAACAGATGTCGAAATCTGTCAGAAAGTAGAACATAAAGAGGTCTGCAGACAGCTTGGAATAAACATTCCGTAATTGTTTCTATGTGCAGCTCTGCTTTTTCTCTTTGTTTACTGTCAAAGCTAATTTAGACTTTTGTAAAGTTCCTCCAGGCAGGGGCACGTCATCCCTGTGTCCTGGCTGATGGGAACACAGGATAGTCTGTGTAAATAGACCAGTGAAGCTGGTAGGAGCAAAAATGCCTTTGCTGTCAGGGTGCTGCCAGAGCCTGGGCATGAAGGCAGCAAGCTGTCTCCAAGCTGAGTCCCTAAAGGGAAAGTGTTCTGGGAGAAAAGGAGACTACATTTATAGTGGTTTTATTTATTTATTTTTAATGAAAGGATGCGTAGGACATGGAAACATTATTTGAATTGCAACTGTTGAGAACTTCTCTCACAAATACTGATAATTTTACGAATAGTAGAGAGCAATGAGAAGGAAAAGAGCACTCCAGGGTGATGACTTCATCCCCAAATAATCAGATATTTATAGTACCTTATATTTTGAAACTATGGTTTTCTTAATCTCCAAATAAGTTCATGTATTTACTTATATTTTTCTTATTAATAGTTCTAGGAACATTGATTATGTAGAAACTGCAGTATTGATCCCATTTAGTGACTTCATGACAGAAATTATTCTGTTTGGTCTTAAAAAAACCCCTGTTTTGGTTTTCAAGTGTTTATAAGGGTATTTACAACTCTCAGTTCAGGTATTTCTTGCAAAAGTACTTGTTTGAGTTTTCAGAAGCATTTGGTTCTCTAGAAGTGTTTCCTTGCAAGGTGATTATTGGTCGGAGTATGGGGAGGTAAGCTGACACACCTAAATGGTTTGCTGTGCAAGAGTGAAAAAAAACCAATTAAAATCCAGCACTTAATGATATTTTCATGCCTTTTTAACAGTTTCCATACTTTTTTTTTAATTTACTCAGTTATGTTTGTTCAAGATAACATGGGCATCATTTCATCAGAAAATTGATGTAAGTGTGAGGAAATTCCAGAAGCTGAGAGATTTCTGGCTGCAGAAGACGTCAGCTTCCAATGCTGTGGAACTCATCAAGAACAGTTGTAGTGTTCTAATGTTACACTGCATTAACTATAACATTAATGCACAAAACTTGAACATCGGTGTCTCTGCATGACTGTGTTTATTGCCCAGTTTCAGGAGATTCATGGACTGGTAGGTTCTAAGTTCAGTAAAACAAATACATTCTAAAGAACTTAGACTGGCAAAATCAAATGCAAACCTAAATTATGCAAACACTTGTTCTGCTCACATCTCTTAGCATCTGGTATCTGAATGAAGGCAGCTCCTAATGGCGACTGAGTAGGACAGAACTGAAGAGAAGGAAACAGCTGAAGGTGCCTTTCCCGGCATTTCCACTGTAAAACTTTACGAGAATCCTGTGCAAACTTGAAAGCTGCTTGGGAGAAAGAGGTGTTTAAAATGTTCACCAGTTCATCTGCTTGTGTGCCTTGAGGTTTAAAAGCTCGGATTTTGAGAGCCGTGAATTGTCTTTGAGGTGTGTCAATGTTCAGCCTGGCTGAACCCTTCATCACTTCTCTGTGCTCAGCACTCGTCAGTGTCCTGAATTATTAAATTCAGGGGTAAATCTGCTGCACAGGGAGAGTGAGTGCTGTACAGAGGGGCAGAATTGTTCAGGTAAGATCTGTTTGATCCCATGGCTTGTATGAAGTGGGAGCTTATGCTGCTCTCTTGAAAGGCTGGGCAGTACTGCTGGGCCACTGCAATAGCTTTTGCACTTTGCAGGACCAGCTGTGCCAGTAGGAGGATTTTAGAACTGGCTAGGTAAGGAAGAAACTTGCAAGCAGAAGACAACAACAGTTTGGACGTGGTCATTTTAATATGCTAAAATATGTTAAACTTCAGCATCTTAGCAGTTTTTCTTTTAAAATCAGGTACTTGTTGGTAAAATGTTAGGTAGTTAAAAAATAAAAGTATCTTATAAGTAACTATTAGTTTTTACATGTTAACATGTAGACATGTTCTATTGGACAGGCTGTTATTGAAACTTGCTGTTTCCATGCCTTACTTGTGGAGTGGTGCATGTTGCCTTTTTTATCATGGCTTTCTTTATCTTCTCTTAGGTGTTGGGGTCTTTTTTCGTATGTGTGGCTTTCTGTTTGTTTTTGTTTCATGAGGCTGCTGACCTATTTGTACTTTCAGTTGAGTTTTGCATGTGCTGTGGTTACTGACTTCCAGCTTAACTCATGGGGTGGGTGAACACGAATAACTCTACTGAGCAGGTTTTATTTTATATTTTCATTGATGATCTGCTTTTACTCTTTTTAGAAATGCATTTATTTGCAAGTGTTGTGACCTATTTTTCTTAAATGCTATTTTAAAAAAAAAAGTGTGTTTCTTGTTTTTTTCCAGTGGGAAAATGGAGAATTGTGCTGAACAGTCTCACAGATGCTGTGTTACTTTGTGATGCTGTGTAAAATGCACCCTCAGTGTTGCAGGGATCATATGTCCAATTTAAATTGCTGCTGCTACAGTGGCTGCAGGGGTTTTGTGAGCGTTCCCTCACCGTGACAATTACAAGCATCACTAACTAAGCAGGTCATGCTGACCAGGGAATTGGTTCTGCTGTGTGTTCCCATTTCCGTTCTGTTCTGGTTCCTGCCATGGATCTTTATAGCATTGGTCAATTTGCTCATGACCAGAAAATCCCAACTATTTTGCATTCCTGCAGGAAAAAAAGGCAAATTGCCTGAAGTGCCAAAGAAACGGTTTGACTTGTGCCATTTGCTGACACAACTGTTTTCTGTAGTTGCTAATTCAAGAGGATGAGCTCACTGTCTGAAGTTGTCTGGGGGCTGGACTTGTGAGTAGATGAAAAATGTGCCTGGTAGGCTGCTGCCCAATTGCTGGGGAGTGACTGGTGGAGCATCACGAGTTAAAGTGAAAGTCAAAGCAGAACTTTTCTTTATAACTGTAGCAGGAACTGTCAGCTTCATTTCAGATACCTTCAAAACAGGCTTTGTCAAAAACTAAGCCTACAGATGTAGATGAAAAGCAAAAGATCTATCAAAAAGGAATGATAGTTAGATTCTCTTGTGCAGTGTAGAGATATCGGACTGATGGGTGGGTCCCTGTGTTATTCTGTGACCTTTTCTAAAGTTATCTATGAATGTTACTCCAAATCAACCCTTTGTTGTCTGTGGGCTTTTTGTTCTCCCTCATACTCTATAAGCTTGCTCCAAAATATACTTTTCTCTGTCTTTGGCAGATAGTTATGTACAGACTGAGCACTACCTTCCTTTTGCGGCTGGATTTTTCGTTGTGACCACTTTTGCTCACTTGGATTTCAGTAGACAATGTCATTTTGATGCAGCACATCAGATAAATACAGTAATTTTATTGAGGCAGACTTTGAGGAGTACTATTGATTATTTATGGAGACATGCTGTTTTAATCAAGTAAATTCATTTAAGCTGTCATGGTGAGTCAGTATAATTCTGTGCTTATGCTTCATGCTGGAGGGTAGGTTTGTGTTATGGATGGATGCTGGTGATTTAGAGGATGTAACAGCACCAGTCAATTGGCACAGGAGTTTGGCAGTGCTGGTTTAATGTCACATCTCATCTCACAAGTGCTTTGAAACCATTGATGTAAAGTTATTTTCAGGGCCTGACTTAAACAAAAAAACAAAAGAAGTTTATCCAATCAAGCAATGCTGCCAGGGGGAGGTTCTGTATGGTGCCCTGGCTGGCAGTGCCCCTCCCGTGCTGAACAGAATGTAGGTTGGTGCTGCCAGCTGCTCTGCTCCAGCTTCGTGCCTCGCCTGGGCTCCAGGCTGGCTGCCTCTCTCCCAGCATTTCTAGGTAGTTACTAATTTTTCCTGACTCCCTGGCCTGGCCTTCAATCATCAGACTGTTTTTACCTTTGTGTGAGCATGCAATTACACCTTTCACCAGCACTTGTGTGAGATTAGGTAAGTACCGAGGGTGCTCTGAATGCTGTGAGTCATTCTGGCATGTTTTGATGAGTTGAGATTTTGGATTGTGTTTAAAAGGAAAAGTTACATTCTGTAGATAGGTATGCTGTAAAAGGTGACTGAGAAGTAGCCTTTTACTTACCACCTGCATTTCAATGTAGGATGCTTTATTAATGACTATCCTTGTGAATTTCTAAACTGCTTAAGTGTGTCACGTTTAAAATTAGTGTGACTGAAATGTTTGAAGTTGTATAGGTCATCTTTATCAAGTACTGCATTTATAGAAACAGAATTGTGGGATTGTTTAAGTTGAAAAAGGTCAAGTCCAGCTGTTCCCCCAGCACTGCCAAACTTACCACCAAACCCTGTTCCTGAGCACCACATCCACAGGTCTGTTAAATCCCTCCAGGGATGGATGGTGTCTCCACCACTGCCCTGGGCAGCCTGACAGCCCTTTCTGTGAAGAAATTTTTCCTACTATCCAATCTAAACTTGCCTGTCTCAGGGATGAGCATCAATCACTGCATTTTGGGCACATGTCAGAAGCTGCTGCTCCTGGCACTGAGTCTGACCTCAGTGTGGTGCTCACTCCCCTTTAAAAGCTGTAAGTGCTTCCTTGGCTGGGAACCGCAGAGCCAGGCCCCATTCCTGCAGCCCAGAGAGGTGGTGCTGGCAGCTGGTGATGAAATTGCCCTTTGGAAGTTCACAGTGTGGAGATGTTAAGGCTGGGCCAGGACCTGCGCTTTGTCTTGGGTAGACAGATAAGGACCAGCAGTGCCTAAATGTCAGGTTAGCAATGAATGCCCCGCAGTGCTCTTGCTCTGTCATGCTCTGTCCTGAACACCCCAAATGTGTTTTGCTCTGTGGTTTGTTGTTTTGTTTCATCTACATGTAAGAATAGTTTTGTGGGAAGATAAGGTTGGTTTGCTTTTATTTCTCCCTCCTCCAGGCTTTCATTTATCTTTTTTTAGCTTACCAATGCTCACTTCAGTGAGTGCTCACAATTCTTACTGTGCTGGCCGAGCGCAGCTGTGCCCTGGGGGTACCTTGTGTGCCAGCCTGGAGGAGCAGAGGCTTCAGGACTCAGTCTCACATACCCTCACCTGATTCCCTGCAGCTTCCTGCCAGGGAGGAGCTGATGGCAAATTGTGTTGATAGGCTTTTAATTAACAGCTTCTCAGCAGGAGCTGTTCCTATTCCTCATAAGTCGCAACAGAGCGACTTTTAATTTGTTAGCAAGCTGAAGTGTATTCAAAAGAAAATTCTTTCCACTTTGTAATTTCTTGAATGATGCTTTTCACACTCAATGTTTTAAAGCTTCTGATCTTGCAATTAAGGCTTAAAGCTCATTAATCTTACTCAGGAGAACATTTTGCTAATATGAAGTGTGTATGATCTCCTGTTTTTCAGTCTTTATTTTTCTTTTCTTGTGGCAGCTTTATTTTATGCGACAGCAGTATTAATCTGTGTAGACTGTGCACAAGACCTCTTGTTCCTGAGAGCTTTTTAACAGATTTTACCTTCTCCTCCCTGCTAAATCTATTTTTTGCTTTTTCCTGTGGTTCCTTCTGTTGTCCCATCTGTTTGGTTGAACTGCTTTATTTTCTCCTGGTGTTTGACATACACTAATCCTTTTACCTTCTATCCTTCACAGCTTTGTTGAGTTGCAGTGGTGTAGTTCAGTTTTGCTTCTGCCTGCCTTTCACTAGGATGTTCCAGGATGAGCTATGATTTTTTGACATTGAGAACTGTTAAAAATTGTTCATTCCAACTTTCCCTCTCCCTCTCTTTTTACTTTATTTTTATTACTGCTTGCACATACCATTTATGGTGCTGTTGGCATTTGGGAAAAATACTGTAATGACTCTGGTTTCTTGCTTCTGAGAATCTCCAGATCTTTCCATTTTTCCACAGTTTCCAAAAGCTGTAAACGTAGCTGTCCAAGTAAAATGAGGTGGAAAGACCTCAGTCCTGCAAAATGCATGTGTATAATGGATTTCACTTACTGCAATCACACAACTCTTTTCAAAGCCAACCCCAGTGGATAAAATAAGTTCAGTGATTCCTGAGACCTTTTCAAATACTAGTAAGAAAATTAATTGGGACGGGGCAGTGTAGAAAAAATCAGAATTTTCAGATTGTGGTTTTATCAGCACTCAGAGATTAAAATCTTGCTAAGATGGTTAGTTTTTGGAGTCCAGAAGAGTTTTGGTAAGCAAGTATATATTAATTATATGTGTATGTAAGACTTGTCATTCTCAAAAGCAGGAAAAATAAAGAGAGGCCTCTTTCTGTGAGGAAATAAATTCTGAGGCAAAAAGAAATGGAGGAGGAGAAAAAAGTTACTTTCTGTCAACAGGTTTGAATGTTCTGTCATAAATAGATAATAAATAGAACTCAGTTCAAAGGATCTGGGAATCTCAGAAAGTTTCTTTCAAGACTAACCAATTTCCTGCAACACACTGTCAGTGCTAGGTGGAGGCACATAAGAGCATCTGGTTGTTTAAAAAAGAAAAAAAGGCATGTGGAGGGGAGAGCAACCCCCTCTCATCCCTTATATAGAGCAGTTTTCCACAGGAAAATGTACATCTGTGAAAACAGGGCACTTCAAGTTCTCTACTCTTCAGAATGTCATTTTGCAAGGAAAAGCGTGTTTGGATGTTTTCAGGTGAGGGCTTGGGTTTTTTGTAGTTCTATTTTTGCCATGAGTCGCAATTGCGGAGGCTTTATTACTTTTTTGTTTACTGTGTAGTGGTATTGACAGCTTTTCTTACTCTTTTTTATCTTAAGAATTGTGAATGTGAGTATTAACCCTGTGTTGCCAGGAGCAAGCCTAATTTTATGGAAAATGGAAATCTTTTTTATTCACCTGGAAGTTTTGTTGTGGAAATACAGTTAATCCTATTGTTAGGGTGAAGGCAACTTCTCCATTTTGTTGTTGCCAGTTTGAATTGCCTTGTGTGCTTGCCTTTAAAGAATAACTGATTCTTCCATATCTGAAATACATATTTGCCATTGTTTTGTTGTTTGCAGGAACCACAGATATCTGAAGATGAAACCATGAAGAGCAAGCAGAGTGAATAATAATAATGCTTTTCCGAAACCGTTTTCTGTTCTTGCTGGCCTTGGCAGCCTTATTAGCCTTTTTGAGCCTCAGTCTACAATTCTGTAAGTGTCCTCATGTTTTGTTTTCCACATATAGTGGTCTATAGGTGTGTTTAAAAATGGCCATGATTACATGTTGTTTTAACATTCTTTCTTTATTGAAACACTTGGGGTTTGTTTTGAGGGTTTTTGCTTGTTTGTAAGGATTTTTGTTTGTTTGTTTTCCAAAAAGTAAGAAACATAGTTTTGTGTGCCATGCACTAATCTATACAATCTAGAGAGTTCAAATCAGGCTATTTTATTAAAAAAAAAATAAATCTGCATTTTGTAGTGCAGTAAAGTAATGGAATGTGATTGAATCCTTCTGTGAAAGTATACAAACCACGCTGGAGTGAAAACTGCTGCAATTCCTATTTTACATTGCATCAGACCAGATGGGATTGAGGAAACTGCTGTGAGAGGTTTGAGTGCTGGAACTTCTCCTGATTTGCACCCTCACTTCAGGAAACTTCACACAGTTGGTTTGTTTAAGAACAGATAAACTGTGTTATGCTTCAGATGAATTTATCAAAGGTCAGTGCAGAGGGCCCTCACATGCTGATGGCTGAGCAGGAACTGGTGCTGAGGGCAGGACAGTGCAGGTGGCAGATGAGATAATCAGCCCCGTGGCTGATTGTCACCTGCTTCAGGAGAGAACATTTCCCAGGTAAAGCCATGTTTGGTGATAGTGTGGTCTGACCAAATGCACAGCAGTGCAGTGTGTTGCTGTTAGAAGGCCAGTAAAAGTACACAGCCATAGGATAGGATAGCATTCTTTGTTGTTTTTGTCATCTTTCACTGTGTTTTAATGAGCACAGTCCTTCTGGGCTGTGCTTTTTTCTGCATAGTGTAAAAACCCCCAAAGCCCAAAAGATTATGTTAGAATTAGAATGTGTCTTTTGCACATGACAGACATGTCTTAAAAAAAGGGAGGGAGAGAAGATGAAAGAAACTTTGTGGTTTTCTGCTATTATTTTTGTGTGCTTAAACTCATCTGCATGTAATAAAGGGACCTGTGGCTCTGAATGGCTTTTTCTGCCTCCTCTGGGCACAAGCCAGGGGCCCTGATTGCAGCTTATTTTGGCCCTTAGGCTCGTTATGGCTCTGCCCTTGATGTTGTAGGGTTGGTTATGAATTGTGCATGGGGTGAAGGTCCTAGAGGAACTGCAGCTGAAACATGAAACTGAATTGTTAACTAAAATGAGTTTTATTTAGAGATGAGGAGGTAGGCATTTAGGAGAGTGAATCACATTTCATCTAAAGATAAAATTATTTTCTACTTAATTAGAACATAACATTTGTGCTAGAGATAAGGATGTTTGAGAGGTGCTTTAAAAAGCGCCTAAGCTGCAGCAGGTGGCAACAGTGAAGCTCAGTGCCAATACCAACACTGGTACAGGAACCTTTACATAATGAGAGCTGCAGTACAGTCCACTGGGAACCAAGACATTCAGGTAGCCTGATACTTTAACTTCTACCAGCTTCAGGATGTAGAGCAATTAGTCCAAACTTGCAGCAAAGACCATCTCCACAGCAAAAAACCTCTCTGGGATCACCTTGTGCTTCCAGATAAGCTGTGCCAGCTGGGCAGCCTGCAGCTCAGCAGCTTCAGAAGAGTTGCCAGTGCTATCACTTGTTGCTTTCTTTATCAGAAACTTTGTCACATCCTCATCAGTTCCTGTTTCTGTCAGGAAACACTGTTTTTTCACATCCTCAGAATGTTTCACTTTGGGATTGGTGAATCAGGCTGGTCTCAGCATTCTTCAACACCAAAATTCGTATGAACTCCGCTTTCTCCATCCAGCAATTCCAACTTACTTGCAAATAGGGTAAAATCTGAGCTATTTTACCCCCATTTAGGCAGAGCATCCTGCTACAGACCTCAGTATCTGTTCTGCTCATGACAAGACAGATACTGAGGTCTGGAGCAATTCCCCAGTGGAGCTGGTGCAGGGTCTGGAGCAAAAGTCTGATGGGGAGCTGAAGGAGCTGGGAGTGTTTAGCCTGGAGAAAAGGGGGCTCAGGGGGATTTTATCACTCTCTACAACTACCTGAAAGGAGGTTGTACAAGGTGGGAATCAGTCTCTTCTCCCAGGTAACGAGTGATAGGACAAGAGGAAATAGTCTCAAGTCTCAAGCCAGGGGAGGTTTATATTGGGTATTAGGAAAAATGTCTTCACCAAATGGATGGTTTGGCATTGAAACTGCTCAGGGCAGTGCTGGAGCCACCATCCCTGGGGGGATTTCAAAGACATGGTGATGTGGCACTTGGGGTCATGGTTTAGTGTACTGGGGTAATGGTTGGTGTTGATCTTAGAGGTCTTTTCCAACCTAAATGACTCTGTGATAACATGATTTATATTCATGGAATGAAAATGAGTGTTTATACATTTAGACTCAGGAAAATGCCCAAGCCATTGATTTATTTTGTTTTGTTAGAAGGGAGGTACCTCCTGAAGCATTTGGAGTGGAAAGGAATGTTTTATGCTGTTGTGAGGTTGTGAATCTCTGTTAGCAAGCAGTGCACAGCTTTGTGGAGGAGGGCTGGTAATTTTAAAATATGCTACTGCTTTTCTAAGCATGGAATGCTGAAAATGTCTGTTCCTTTCTGTGATAAATTTGTTTATAAAAGCAAAACAGTAACACTAAATGTATAATTATACAAGTGGTACACACCTACCTTTTTCAAACTTCTGCTTTAGAGCAGAGCATAACTCCTGTAAATGCTTGATATTTTATCCCTCTTATCCACATGTGGAACTGTGGCATTTGAAGCCAGACTTGTGAGTTGTAGCTGACTCTGAAGCAAAGGGAGGAGTAAAGGCCAAGCTCAGCTGATTTTCTGACTCAATATTACAAACAGCCCACACTGGGTTGGCTGGCAAGGTCAGAGTCTGACTTGTGCTTCAGCTGTGAGAGTTCAGGAATTGCTTGCAGCAGTTTGCCACCCAGTCAAACAGAAAAGGATGCTGGTTTACTTTAATCTGCTGTGCTGGGAAAGACCTGGAACTGCTTTATGAGCAGTGATTTCTGCAGCCACAGTGAAGTGGAGGTGATGGGTGTTGTGTCAGCAGCCCTAGTAAGTCTGTCCTTTCTTGTAAAACAAACTCCTGAGGCAATTGTTTCAGAGCTAATGGTTGTCACATCTCCAGTTTAGACACAAGAATTAAAACACTTGGGAAAACAACCAGTGTAGGACCTCAGAATCTTCAGTGTTGGTAGGCTGGGGATGGACTCAAGAATGATAGAAAACTCTGTCCCCTGTTACAATGTTTGGCTATTCTTGGTCCCTTTCTCTTCTCTTATGGTTTCTGAGTTCTGTAGGCTGCTTTCCTGTGTTGTTTTCACCACCAGGTGAAAACAAAGCTGGTGCTTTACATGGATGCTAACAGTTCAACTCACAGAGTAAACCATGGAGAAAGTTTGCCCCCCAAAGTCTCTCTCAACAGCTCTGACAGCTGGAAGTATTCTGTCCCACCAAGAGTTTCAGTGGATGGACATGGACCAGTTGTCCCCAGAACTCTGTCCCAGTCTTTTGGCAGGCAGCTCTTGGAGCTCTTGGGACACATTTGTCACATGTTGTGTGCTGGCTTGGCTGGGTGCATCAAATGCCGGCTGCATCTTCTTCATCTCCTTATCCTGGGTAGAAGGAGACATGTGAGCAGATTGCTGCACAGCTGGAGACTCTTTAAACTGTGACAGTCATTCTTCAAGGTGATGTGATGCTGTGGATCCTGTAAGACACACTCCTTCCTGCCAGGGTCCTCTGTCCTGCACATTTTGGGCAATGGGGCACTTGACTGGTTATGCTCTTTGTGTCCTTGAGCAGGAGCAAAAGGCACAGGGGCTGTGCATGGTCTTTGTCTGACCATGGGGCTGGCTGCTTTCCTGGGAATTTCACATGGAGCAGCAGGGTAAGGGAACTTCCTTCAGCAAGTCCTACTGTTTTCAAGCTTGGTGTATTTATTGAGATAAATAATGCCACAGGTTTATTTTCTCTGCACATACCTGGTGGATGATGAGAGAAATGCATTTGAGACACATTTGAAAATTTACTAGAATATTCTAGTACCTATTCATAATTTTGTCAGGTTTGGTTACCAGTTCTAGTAGGCTGAAAACATACAAACCTTAACAGTTCTAGGCATGTTTAATGTAACTGTGTGGCCTGGACTTCAAAGGAAAAGATGTGCCCTCAAGTTCAGTTTGGCTATTAATGCATTGTACAGAGTTAAACCTGCAGCAATCAGCAATAGAGGGAGCCTCTCTTGAATGATAAATGCCACTGGATTTTTTACATGTTTGGATTTTTAAATAGTGTAGGAAAATGACAGTGTTAAAAGTTAACATGAAAAAAATGTTGCACTGCTGGCTAGAAGAATACTCTGTCTCCAATGGATAATTATTTAAATGGAACGTTTTTGTTTGGGAAACCCACTGGACAGGGAAACTGGTTGACTTCCAAACCAAATAAGACTGGCAGATTAAAGTTTTATTAGGAATTGTCATTGTTTCCCTCTTGTTTTATGTTTGAGGACAGAAAAGAGTGAAGAAGTATTTTTCTTATAGTGTTTGTCATTCCACACATGTTTTTATTTTTCTCCTCTTTATGTAAATGGTCATGGTTGTAAAACAATTTAAAACTTAAGCATTAGAGGCAAAAGGAGAGCTGGTTTTGATAGACTTGTCAGTTAAGGCTGTTCTAAAATGTAATTCTATTGTTTCTATCTAAATTTTTCAGTGTTTTTGCTTTGTTAGAAAAACTGCAGAATGGAAAAATGACCTGTGCTAGACAGATTTCTCTCTGTAAATATTATCTGTAATGCTGTTGACTAAAAATGGGCAGTGTCCTTCTGTACAAACACAGAGAATATATGTAAGGATACTTCATTCTTTTCTTGCCAGAAGAAGAGGTTGCAGTGGGTGAGATCTTCCTGCTCTGTGCTGTGTAACATGCCTAGAGCAGTGCAGAGGGAAGGTAAATGCAGTGATTGGGGGCAATTCCTGCAGTTCAGGACAGTGCATCTACATCCAAAGGATGTGTCAGAATTCAGCCATGGTCCTGCAGCCTCAAACTAAGGAGATAAGACAGAATTTAGGACCCTGTCAATGTTAATTGCCTTGGTTAGCCCTTAGGTCAGCTTAGGAACAGGAGTTTACAAGTAGGCCTGAGGAGTGGCTTTCTTTTTCCTCCAAAGATTGGTGCCTGAGAACCCAATTACTGGGCAAACACAGGCCTTGCATTACAGTAGAAACATCTGTGACTGGCAGCAGAAGCCTCAAGGTGGGTCTCCTCAGGATGATTCAAACATTTATCCATGAGTTTCCTTGAATAAACCAAACAGAAAGGCAATTTAAAAGCTCTCTGTTAGGATGCCATGTGTACACTGTGTAAAATTTGCTTGACAATGATTTTTTTACTCTATAATCAAAGGAATGTAAATTAATTTTTTCCCATGAAGTAAATACTTTTGTTTTACTTTGTTTTTTAGTTGTTTTTTTTTTTTTTTTCCTATTTACTGAAAGCCTAAGGAAAGTAATAGTCAAGAGAAGAGGACTAAAATGATAGTGGGAAAACATCCTTTTTTACAGGGATGCTTTTGATAACCCTGTGGCTGGCATCAATTCCAGATTGTCCTTCCAAAGGCCCTGGCTTTCAGGCAGTTCTTGCCCACGGAGCTTCTCTTCCGGTTTAGAATTTGTTTTCCTACATACTTTGATACTTTGATCAGTGGCTTAGGCTTGCCTTTTGATAAAAAGAATGTTGGTGACTGCCATTGCTTTTTAGGATGTTGGCCACTGCCCTGGCAGGGTGCTGGTTCCCATTTAAAGTGTGGAGAGCTGTTTTACGGACTTTTTTTGAGTTTTTTAAAAATACTTTCTCTGCCTTGATGGGTCATGCCTGGGTGTTATTGTATCAGCATGTCTGGAAGGGGCATTTTGCTGTTCCAGTAATAATTTCCCTCTACCTTCTGTCATTTGATTTCGCACTGGAGGTTTTGGTTTTAGAGATGAGTCACAGGAAGCAGAAATTGGGATTTTCCACAGAGAAAAGCAGTAGAGTTTTATTTTGTTGGCTTGAGTTTTGCCAGCAGCTCTTACTTTTTGAGGACAGTGTGGGCATCATACACAACCCTGGAGTGTTTGGGGTTTAGCCTGAGATCCTCACCGTGGCTTCCTTCAGCCCTGCAGGGAGCCAGAGCCCTGGGGCAGTGGCTGCTGGGTGGGTATTGCAGTCTGCTGGTCTATACAAGTAACTATATTTAAAAAGGCACAGCTTTAGAATTCTTGATGTAGAGAACTTGTTTTTGTCATGTTTTACCAGCATATGAAATTAAAAGGAGAGCAGATATCTCCCTTCATGAATTTTGCCTTCAAGCTCATAAGCATGGCAGATTTTCCACTCATGAGAAGTCTCTCTGGGTTTCGTTTTTTAGAAGTGCTAATTTAATCTGAATTTAAGATTAAAGGGAAAGATGACGCACAACTAATAAATCCAAGGCTCTGTACATTTTAGCAGCGAATGAAGAGAAGTAACTGTAAATACAGAGATATTTTTGTTAAAGATCCTTTTTATGTTTGTTAAAACTGAAGTTTTAAATAACTTTTTTGCGATTTTTCAAAAGTGGTGGTGTAATGCATCAGTCCACAAAATGAACCCTTGAAGGGAAAGGAGACATGATGAATGCTTGAGAATGATACTATGAGACAGTCTTACTGCCTCCTATAAAAATAGAGCAATCATTTCAAAATAGCTGCTTTAAATATAGGTCAGGTTAAATCTCTTGAGACAGGATTTGACCAACAGAAGTTACTTGTCAGGCTACAGAAGTTCATAATTCTTATTTAAGTGTATATTCTGACTTCATCCATGGGGGTTAGTTGGACTCTACTTTAGCAGAATTAATATGAAATGTTAAAGCACATGTTTGAAAGCTACTGTACAGTTGGTTCTGTAGTGGTAGGTCAGGTGATTTATTTATTTACTTATATATTAGCAAATTCTATTTTGTCATTAAACCAGTTCTCTGCCCTTCCTTTTTCACAGCTCTTGAAAGCCAAATCAGGCTGCCTTACAAGTCACTGCAGGCATGTTTTAGAATGGCATGTCTGTCTTTTAAATCCAATTAAATTATTCCTAGGGTTTTTCCATATGTTACTTGTGTACTGGGCTAAACTGTGTTTTAACAACTGAAACATTGTTTTTAAATTTGGATATTCACCCTATTTTGTTTGTAGAAATAGCAAAAAGAGAATATTGTTTTTAATGTGCAGCTGTTACATTCTGTGTAAGTGGTGAGTCAGGGTTAGCTCACACAGGTGAAATCTGCACAAGGAAAAGCCTCAATTCTCACAAGAGCACGGCCCCTCTGTGTGGGATTTGCAGTCTGGCCCTTGTTTGGGGTTCTCAGGATAGCAGATTGCAGTGGAGGGCCCAGTCCCCCAGCCCTGGCTGCCAGGGCTCTCTGGGAGATGGGCTCTGGGCTTTGCTCCCCTCTGGGTGAGCCAGCAAAGGCAGAGCTCACCTGTGTGTGGTTCTGCCCTCCCTGCTGAGTGTTCCTGGTGGGCTGGCTGGGCACTGGGCACTAATTCTAATCCCTGAAGGTTTGCTTTTTCCATAAGCAATTTCTCAGCTGCTCATCTCCTTGCTACAGGGCTGCCTTCCCTTGTACTTCTGTTTTTCTCATGTTACAGAGATGGTGACATCAAAACAAAACCTATGTGTCTTAAGCTGAGAAGGCAAACACAGCCTTGCCACTCTGTTTTAGTAGGTGCCTTTTGTTAATCTTTTGCTGATCACTCTGATTTTTGAACAGTTTTCTGAGAATTCACAATCATTCACAGTTTATCTCTCTTACTTTACTTTTACCAGAGCTTTTAGGACAATGTTATCTATTAATTGTGAATGAGTTCATCATACTTTAATAATTTGCTGTCCTTTGTTTGAGATTTGGGTTCTGTATCTTCATCAGAGAATGTTCTGACCCAAATTTCCCTTCTCTCCTTGTTCTGTGAGCAGAATTTCAACAGGATAGTACCAGAAAAACTGCCTTAATGTTACTGGGTATAATGCAGTTGTGCTTTCTCTATTTCTAGGCCATGTGCAGTTTTTCTGAAAAGCATGGAGGGCTACTTAAACTTCATGTTTGATGATAGGTTTGTTTCTATGAGCTGTGCTTTGTGCTTGCCTTAATCCCCACTGTGCTGCTGCAAATTGAGTTGAAAACCATTGGGGTTTATGGATGTGCTGGTTCCACTGTGTGTATCTGGAAGAGAGATGCTTAATATGCTTCATACAGTTGTTCATGTTTCTTCTTAGTGCTTTTAATTTTTCTCTTGTGAGTTGTCTTTGGGGCAGTTCTGTTCTTTTATCTGTGCTTTTGCTGGGATCTCCTTGCTGAAATGATACAGTGACTGACTTAATCCAAAGGGTCTTGTTGCTTGACTGTGAATATTTTTTAAAAATGTATTGTGTGTTCTTGGGCATGTGGAGTTTGTGTGATTAATAAAGTGTCTCAAACTGTACTGATTTTGAAAATTTTAATGCCTACAGGCAGTTTTTGATTGCCTTGTGTTTTTTCTAATAAGAGTAATCTCTGTTCCCAAAATTAGTTCCCTTTTAGCTTTTCAAAGCTTACTCTGAGAGAAAAGCAGTGCTTGTACATACTAAATGGCATTGTGGTTTATTTTAAATGAGGCAGGGTCTAAGTAGATTATGTTTAAAAGACTGGGGCTTTTGTGGACTTGCAGTGAAATATGAAGTCTTGTAAACTGGAAGTGATCTCCCTTCATTACTTTTGTGAGATGGTTGGATTAAAAGACCTGGAAACATATGTGGTGTAATTTTGGGTTTACCAACTGTGCACATTAATGCTGAATGAAGACAAGAAATAAGATTCACTGCCTTCCTCTAAGCTGTTTTATGGAAAGAGTCCCAAAGATACCAATAATTCTCTGATCCAGAGAGCAGTGTTCTGAATTCCTGAGATTAATGACTGTCATGGAAGGCTTCCCCAGCACAAAATTGTCAGGTTCTACTGAATTAAATATGTTGTTTTGAGGTTTGCTGCTGGCAAATCCATGGCAGCTTTCTGTGCCTTGCCCTGGTGTTGACAAGGACAAACAAGTGAGCTGGTTTGGCTTGGGTAAGCAGTGGCATATGGTGTTGAGATCACTTCCCTGAGCAGGTCAGTTTGTGGACAGAAAGCAGTTGGGATTAGATGTGAAACAGAAAAGTGCTAATTTAATGCAGTAGTGAAAATATTGATTTGAATTTGTAAGGCTTTTTATCTTGCAAGGACACTGCTCTAGAGAAGTGCCAGATGTCTGTGGGTTGTCTGACTGATGACATTAACATATGAAGCAGTTTGTGCCCTGTGCCTGTGCCGAGGCTGTGGCTGAGCTGCAGATAGGGTGGATGTTCTGCCTTTGGGCTGGCAGCGCTCTGATCTCTGTCTCTGGCCAGGTGTGCAGGCAGAGATGTTGCAGGGAGGGCAGGAAGCAGGTCAGGAGATGAAGGAGAGGATCAGAAGATGCCTTTACCAGGGAGCAGATGTAGTTTGTTGCATCCCAAAAGCTGCTGCCTTGGTGTTCTGACACCAGGGGAGCAATACTTGTGAAGGCGTAGTGGGCAGAGCTAAGGTGGGATTTTAAGTCCCTTTATTTCTTTGTTTTCCCTGTGTATTTTGGGATTCCAGTTTCAACAGCTGGATTTTCTAGTACACGTCCTAATGACAGTTGACTTGAATGTCAAAAGACATTGTGAATATTTGGGGATGAGTCTGGGGAGAACCCTGAGGAAAAGAGGCATCTAGGATGATGGAAAAGAGCAGCGCATGCTTCCCCTGTGTGCAGGGAGCACTCACAGGGCTTCAGCTGTAGGGAGTTCATGTCAGCACCAGACTGCTGGTAACACAACAGGAGCAACCCTTGAACTGTCTTGAACTCTGTTTTATGGGCGTATTTTTGTATCATGCCCAGCTGCTGTAGATGAAAGGATCACTGAAGCCCGAGGATTTGTAGCCCATGTTCCTGAGAAAATACTTCTTGCCGTGTGTTCTTCTGCTGTGCTGAATCTTCTTGGCTGCTGTGTTGGTGTTCAGTTCATGTGTGAAATCTGCCAAGTGTCTTTTTTTCAGTCGTGTTGCAATCGCTGCTGCACAGTGTCCCACTCCAGTATTTGTGGGAATCATACAGGACAAAAGGAAAAAACAAACAAAAACAAACAAACCCCAAACTAAAAGCAAAGGTCCTCACCCCCTGGAAAAGGATGGCAGAGGCATTCAGTACAGTGTGTATCAGTGTAGGGCAGTTGATCTTTATTTTGAGACAATACCATGGAAATAGAAAGAGTTGTCAACAGTTTCTGAACACAGCTGGTAAAAGCTGCTCTGAAAATCTCTAAAAAACAAATTCAGTTGGATCAATTCAGTTGGATTCATTCATTTAGCTGTTGCTGAGTTCCACAGACAGAAGCAGGACAGTGCTTTAAAATCTTATTGCAGGGCTCATGAATCTTGTTGAATAAGTAGCAGTGACTGGATCTACAGTATTTATAAAAATTGTGCTCAGGTCATAATTCTACCCTGTTTAGTCTTTGTGTATTTAAGCTTATTTGGTGGCCATCAGGACACTGATTTGATATAGTTGAAGTCTTCTCACAGCACGATGAAATGTGGCAGCTCTCAGCAATGGGAGGGACTTCACCAGGGCGTAGTGGTTTATGGTGTTTGTGTGTTCTCATTTGGGAAGGCCAGCGAGCCTGTGGTGGGCCAGCACCAACATAACTGCGTCAGTGTAAGCACTGCTGGGGCTCCTTTTGCATCTTGTCACTAAACAACCTGGTAATGTGTTTATAGAGCAGCAAACCCCTCTGCCTGTCTGGGTGTCTTGTAGGAACCTCCCCCACTCCCCCCAGACCGAGTGCAGAGCCAAGCAATGGGAAAATTAGTGATATGCTGGAAAAGAAAAGCTTTAGTATGCATGTGTATTTATTTTAAAGAAAGTAGTATATTACATTGATAAAAATATAAATGTATTTTGTGTGAACATTGTAGAGTTCCAGTGTAGTACGAAAATACAAAGTAATTTTTCACTTTGGGAGGAGAAGTGGAAAATGATTGTCATCTCTAGAGCTTGAAAAGGCTCAGATTTGCAGTCGGCACTGCTGTGTTATTGCTGTCAGGGTGAAAATCCTGGAAGCTATTTAGGCAGTGCCATATGTCCTTCTGAATTGTCCAGTGAAAAACAATGGGGGGCGGGGGGAACGCCCTAAAACGATAAAGCTCTTTTCAGAGCCACATCTGGACTTAATAAATGCAAACACGCATTGTATAATTTAATGTATCTGCTTAAATTAGGTCTCAAACACAAGAGTACAAGGCTTGCCATGTTGTGTTTGGTGCAAAAAGGATTTTCTTGACATATTTATTCTCCTTATGTAAATCCGATTGTGACCTTGTAAAAAAACCTGCTAGCCATGCAGCTGGAAATAAAAAACCTGTTCTCTGCAATACTGGTGTTTAAAGCTGGTAGGCTACCAGGCATGCTGGTTGTGTGTAGTTGTTCTATTTTACCTTTGAACATGAGCCCACACATACTGAAATCTGGTCTCTTGCCCTGACTCTGATGTGGAGTAAGGCCCTGGGTTGGGACCTGTGAGCTTTGGCTCCATGGGCAAATGCCCCAAAATGAAGAAAACCTTTAAAGAAAGTTCACAGCTTGTGAGCCAGAAAATAGGCAGCAAGTAGGCTTTGCCCCACTTGTGGAAAGGGGTAGGAGGGTTGGCTATTTCTGTCCAACTCTGTGAAAAACATCTGAGGAGAGCAGCCTATTTATAGTAGTTGTCAGTTGTCCATAGGAACATTTGCATCTCCAGTGGAGAACTTTAGGGATCTGAAAACTAAGAAGGCCGAAAACTCAGATGGCATTAGACTGAAAAATAAGTTTTTGGTTGCATTTCACGTAAGAAAATTACACCAGGATTGATTAGAAAAACTAAGATGCACTTACAAGTTGTAGCTGCAATTGTATTGTGATTGCTCTGGGGAGAAAGGAGGGACTGTGGTGAGAAAACTCATACTGGTATGTATGTGTACACTTCCATTTTGCTTGTGTGTGGCAGGAGAGCAGTTTAAAGTCATAAGTTTTTTTTCCTTATGTCCTAATGTCTGTGATTTTCTTCAAAACATGCACATTAAAAATCTAAATACTCTAGAGCTTACACTCGTTCCCGCTCAATCAGATCTGGCTTCCACTGGGTTTAGCTGAGGTACATCTGCAGCCTCCTGGTTTCCCTGAGTTCCCATTTTCTGTCAGTGAGCCTATGATGTACAGGATGCTTCAGAAAACTTACATTTCCTACACTTTAAACAGAGAAACAACATTTTTATTTTAGATTTCCCCTGGGTATTTTTCCAGTTGGAGGAGAGTGGTTCCTCGTGTTGGCTGCCCTGCTCCCATCTCCAGCATGTTTTGGGTGGAGGAGGTGGAGAAGGGCAGGAAGGGACCTGATGTTCAGGCTCTGTGGTGACTGAGTCTGCAAGGCTAAAAGAAAAGGGGAAGCCTCCTAATTTCTTGATTAGATCACAAGAAGTAACTGGGGGAAGAAATGGGACTGTTACTTCTGTGTTGTCACTATGAAACTGAAGATGTAGTTTGAGGAACTACATGCGGAAATACAAATATAGCACTTTACAGTATTTCAAAGCAGTATTTTTCTAATATTGACCCAAGTAATGCCGAAATTTACCCAACAAAGATGAATACACCGAAATGGACACACACCCTCCTCATCCACCCAACTCCCCAGCTACGTGAACTTAATCAATTTCTCTTGCCGGGTTAAAGTTTCTCTGTAAGAGTTTGAAATATGATGTTCTGTTTTACAAATCTGCTGCAGCATTCCTCATGGTCTTACAAAGTAATTGTGTTTTTTTTGCTGTAGGAAGGGAGGTGTCCATGTTTATTTGATAGGATCGATAGAACTGTTCTAGTGGGCTTTAATTTCTGGTGTCAAAATATGCTGTGCTGAAGGCCACAGCAGAACCATGGCTCTGCAGTATGAAATGCAGTATTCAAGACTGCTGTAGCAAGCATTTTTCAGCACTTTTGATTAGAATCACTGCCATGAAAAGAATATTTATTCAATATCTGCTACTTGCTTGCTACACCTAAATACTCTTTGTGAATATTTTTTTAAAGTTTGTCCTAGAACTTGACATGTAGGCTTCTGGCAGTAGGACTGTGCTGTAAGACTGCTTGAAAAGTCTCTAAATTACTATGATTTCTTTTACAGAAGGAAAAACAGCAGCAGCAGTCAGAAAATTGAGTGGGTTAAATGGTATATGTGTTTGGGCATGTGTCAGCCCATAACTCACCATTGGTGCTGAGTGTTTGCAAACTGTTGGAAACTCAGAGGGGTTCTGTAGTCTGTTTGCTCCCATTTGGCTGCTTAGTCAATCCCATGAGCTTGGAAGTTGCTGATGAATCTGTGTTTGAATCATCCATTTTCAGAGTTTGGTAGGTAACATTTCAAGCGTGTAAGGAGGGAAGTGCTTACCTCTGCTGCCCTGCCACAGCTGCAGTGTGAAGGCTGTACCTGTGTCACCTTGGAATGCACACAATTGCTAGGTTGAAATATTGTGGAGAAATTACACTCTTCTTTATCTTCTCAAGGGTTTGTTAAGGCAGAGCATTTAGTTGTTGCTATTCCAGGTTAAATTTAAGTGTGTGCCCTCCTCCATCCCCCACTGTTCTCCTCTCTGTTACCCACCTCCCCCATAGCTCCCTTCACTTTTTTTTTTTCCTTTGCAGCTGTGCTCAGAGAATTTAGCAGCACTGTGGGAAGAAAACCTTGAAGCTTGGAGCCTGGTCTGTAGTCAAGAAAGGGCTGTGAGTGCCCATGAACACATTTGTACATGGGGCACTCCTGCTCCTCAACAGGCAGGACGCAAAGCAAGAGTGGAGAAAATGGAAGGGCAAATGCTTGGAGAAGCAGAGTTGTGGTGAAAAAAGTAGTTAAGGGATTGAGACCGAAAAGGACTGCCACTTCTTCATGGATTCAATGTGCACAGATTAAAAAAAAATCCTCTTCAGGTTCTGTAGGGCAAGAGGTTTGATTTAAAGCAAAAATTTCTGGCATTTTTTTTGTTTAATTAAGCTACACATTCTAATAAACTAAAAGCCAGTGAAAGTTTAAGACTATAAAAGTTTAGTAGCTCCATTTATATTTTATATAAATACCAAATCTAAAGTTAGAAACTTATGTTCACAGGCTTAGAAAGCCTTTCAAAAGACTTTTATGGTAATTTCTTTTTTAATAGTACTTGATAGTTTGACCACTGTGAGGTTAATAAGCCTTTTTTTGTTTGTGTGATTACTCAGCATTCAAATACAGCACATTAGTGATTGTGGCCTTATGCATTATGGATGAAGGCCCTTGCTGCTAATACAGATCTTACCTCTGAGCCAGACAAAGCCTTTATTTTAGCCATACAAAAGAGGAAAATGAGAAAGGTGGGTTGTGTGTCACACAGGCACATTTGAACTTCATTAATACCCAAATGTGCATTTGCAATCCAAGGCAGAGCTCTAAAACTGATCCTGCAGGTGCTGCTCGGGGTGGGGTTTTCTGGGACCACACCTGGAGGTTTGCAGGGGTCAGATCTGGGATCCTGCAGGATCCTCCACACCTGGGAACATGCAGGGGTCATAGCCAGGGTCACAGCATGTCAGAGCTCTGGCAGTGCTGTGCTCAGGTTGCTTCATTTCTCCACTGGCACTGTACCTTCAGTGTTGCATGATGTGCTCCTCAGCCCATGTGTGCCTTAGCTGTTTCTTCCAGATTGTTTTTCAGATCTTTTCCAGATTGTTTCTTCACCTTTTCGCCCCCACCTCAGTTGATTTCAAGAATTCCTGCCTCTTTTGGGTTGTTCTTCTGTACAGTACTCCTGTTCTAGCTTCCATTTTTTTCAGGGAGAGAGCAACTAGAAGAAGAGCTGGGAACTGGGGTGTTTAGCCTGGACAAAAGGAGGTTCAGAGGGATCTTCTCTCTCTCCATCCTCCTGAAAGGAGGTGGTAACCGGGTGGAAATCAGTCTCTTCTGCCAGGCATCAAGCAACCTTGGATTGATACAAGGACGAGAACAAATTGCCTAAAGTTGTGCCAGGGGAGCTGTAGATGGGGCATGAGGAAAAATGTGTGACTGTGGCATTTGGGGCCAGGTTTTAGTGGTGCTGGGTTAACAATTGGATTCAATGATCTTAGAAACCTTTTCCAACCTTAATGATTCTACGAATCTGTGAAGTCCACATTCATCAGCAGACTTTCAGAAGCCTGAGTGTTCTGCTCTATGCTAGGCAGCCTTGTTACTGCCCTGGTAGGAGCAGAAAGGGTGGGGGGAAAGGTGGAAGGGGATAAATAACTTTTTGTGCTCTCTGACATGCGTGTTTGCTTTTCTTTACCCATCAGCCTAAGGTTACTTACAGTGGAGTTGCTGTTTTTCATTTCTGCTGTGTGGCTGCATTTCTGTTTGACTGTTTTAAATGGTATGTTTGCATGGGGCTGAAAGAACCTTCTGTATTATAAAAGATGAAAACTTCAGCTCTCTGTTAAGTCAGAAAATTGAGACTAGCATGGCTACTTGTGCTGCTGCTGCTTCTCAGGCTGTTTGGAGCTACAAGGAAAAACAGCAATGGAAACTGATTTTATTGCCTATCTTTCTAATTTTAGGTAAATGTTGTTGATTCTTTTTCATGGATAAGTGTGTTTCTTCTTGGTAAACAGTGTTGCTACCTTTTGTATCTCAAGCTGAAAGTAGGACTGCAGGAGGGAGAGAAATTGATAATGAAGAGATTTAGCGTTTAATTTGGTGTTCTTTCTGCATGAATTGCACTTTGTTGTGTGTTTGGTTTTCTGCTGTACTGAATTCTGTCAAATTCATGTCAGTTTTGTAGCCCTAATGCGTATCTGGCTCCCTGCTTGGGCTTCTGAGCACAATAGCTGATTGGTAAACTTGACATTTTTCCAGAGGGGATTAGTTGCTATGTAGGAGTTATGATCCTTCCACTGAAAGCTCTTCTGAGTGATTGTCTCTCTTGCTTGGAAACTACTTGTCCAGTATTTGGGGAGTTTCTATATGTTGTGGCATTCAGGAACTTGATGGGGAGGAGTATGGAAGTCAGACAATTAACTTTTTGCTCTTTAATTAGGTCCTGGTTAATGTACACTGGAAATAAAACCATACTCATAGTGTTTGAGACGCCGCTGGGTTTGTTCTTAAGCGCGTTTATTAGTCAAGCTGTTGATTTCATTTTTGAATATGGTCTTCACATTCTGTGGTGTGATTTAAAATAAAAGTTCCTGGAGGTTTTTTGTTTAATTAAACTTAGTATCAGAATTTGGATTTTATTTCTTTTGAATTGTGTTGACTTCAAACAATAATCTGAGTTTGGAGCTGCAAGAATTGTTGAACGAGTGCTTCTACAGCAGTATTTAGGTGTGATACTGTGTGACCAGTGCCTCTCTGTCTCACAAGGCAGCAGTTGCTATTTGTTCCATCAGGTCTTACTTTTGTCTGATACCAGCCCAAGTATTTAGTTTTACTTCATGTTTCAAACAGTTTTAGCCTGATGGGACCCTGGGAAGGATTGCATTGAGCTCTTTCCTTTTATTGTTTCTGTAACTTATTACGTTTTTTCCTCACCATAACTTTTTCAAAATTATTGTTTCAAAGTAGTTTTTATGTAGCTTCTTTAGTTATAAAAATAAGTTTATGAATATTGGGACATAAAATGTGTTCTCTTTCCCTTTCTGTTGTCAAGCTACCTCTGTAATAAGATGTCCATATTCTTTATAGTTTCAGTGTTGGCAAAGCTTCCAGTTAGATGATGAAATATGTTTCAGATCTATTTTATTAACTGCTCTGACTGTGGTAAATGCATGTCAAAATCATCTGTTCTGTTTCTGGTTTACATTGTTGTATTCCTGTTGTAGTGAAACATGAGCTTTGAAAAGCACAGCAGTGGAAAAATCCTGCTCAAAACCTCTCTTAATCATAGATTTAAGGTTGACTGTGCACGCTGGCAGCTGCCTATTTTAGGCAAGGGCATGTTACTGTGAACTAAAAGAGAAATTTATATGAAATAGTGCTAAGCTGTAAAAGACAATGTGAAAACTGTATAGCAGTATTCGGACCTTGTAATGATTTACAGCTGAAAGAGCAGAACTGAGTATGGAAAAAAAGGACAAATTTCAGCTTCGTGTGAGGGGCTTTTAAATCTTTTTTTTAAATTTATTTTTTCCCTTTCCTCTCTGAGCTGCATCAGTTCAGTACTGTTTGTAGTTTTGAAAACCCATGTGGGAGACAGAGGTGGGATTGACACTGCAGAGGAGGACTTTCAGTAGGGAAATACTTGGATACAGAGAGACAGTCAGCTCTTCTTCAAAGAGCTTTAGAGAGCTGCTCTGTGTGGTGCAGGGAGTACAAAAATGAAGGACCAAAGTGAGCCTTCTGTGCAAAGGGAGCTGGAGAGGATGAGGTGTGCAAAGCAGGGCTGGAGAGCTTGGAAATGGGGTAAATGAAGACAGCAAGGGAGCATGAAGGCCAAGTACTTGAAATGAGAAGGGAGGGAGAAAAGAGAAAACGTCACAAATACATGAGGCACTAACAATGTCCAGGAGATAAGGAAATAGCTGAGAAACAGCTAAGAGCATGGAAAATACCTCTGTTGTTTCAGCAGCCAGAAATACAAAGAGAAGATATGTTACTTGGGATTCTCATCCCAAAGCTCTGAAACTGCAGGAATTTACCAGATTCTGAGGAGCTTTCACAAGGGGTCAGGAGGACCAGAGGGGCTGGGTGAGCTCTTCAGGGCAACTGCTGAGCCACAGGAAGGCAGCTCCAGTTGAGACTCATCTCTCCTTGGTCTTGTGTTGTCATTCTTCCCTGTTGTCCCCTTCATCCCTCCTATCCCTATTCCCCCAACTCTGAAATACTTGTTATTTTCATGTATATACACCTGGTGGAGATTTTTAGGAGACTGCAGAGACTGGTGCCCAGTTCATGTAATTCCTTTTTTCTCTTTAGCTACATTAATTAGAGAGATGACCCATCTGTTTGCCTAGGTGTTTTGATTGCCATTATTTTCACCTAATGTGTTATTTACAGTGTGTTAAAAGCAAATACTGCTTATCATGTGTCTTTTCTTCTTCCTTGTATAAGCCAAGCATATTCACTATACAATAAGGTCAAGTGTTACCAGCTATGACATGAACTATTGATATTTCTAATCTCTTAGTCCATTTCTAGTCCACAAAATATTAAGTTGTACCCATAGCTGCTGTACTGACTTAAGAGTCTCCTTCTTTCAGTTGCTTTTTAAACTGCAGACATGTATTCTGGCAGTCCTGCAGGTGTTTTTTTATTATTAGATTTTATTCTTAGTGTTCAGTGTTATTCTTAGTATTCAATGTTAATCTTCATTTTTATTTTTAATATTTTAAAGACAGCAGATGCTTCTCTGTATGATTTAGTGCTTTTCCTTATTCTTAAATTTGTCTGGCAGTGTTATGGCATTTTGTTGGGGCACAGTATTTATTCAACTAGTTTGATTAGAAATGAGACTTGCTTTCTGCAAACAAGGTATTTGGCCTCAGGATTCACAGGCACGTGATTTTAAAAAGCCGATGTATGCATCTGTTGGCTTCGGTCCTTAATAGGCTCAGTACCAAAATGGGACCTGTTCAGGGCTTTTGTGGTTAAAACTGCCTTAGATAAAAAAAATTAGCATCTTTAGTTTGCTTTTAAATATCCCAACCAAAATTTAGGATCAGAGTTAACTTGGAGTTTTTGCTATTGGGATATGGTTTCCCATTTGCTGAAACACTCATGTGTCTAAGGTGACTTGAGCTACGTGACCTCTTGAGTACCTCAGGCAGCTCTGTGTCTGTGACATTAAGGGAGCTGTAGCAAGGTTGTTTCTGGATTGCTCTAGAGAGAATTGTTGCAGAAAGGTGAGAGTTGTTGCTGTAACCTTCTCTGGCTTGGAAACTTGGCCAGTAGACTGTACCTGTAATTTGCCATTTGTACTGTGGACAGCTGCTGTCTGTAGTGCTGTTTATTTGCAGAGTCCAGTCACTGTTGTATGACATTCTTGGGTTTGGGAGTTACACCCCAAGAACAAATGTACTGCAAAGCCCAGAGTTCCCAAGCTCTGATAGATCATGCCAAGGCTCTGTGTTACTGCCAGTTTCTTGGGCAGGGGTTTGCAATGTCTCACAACAATGTGACTCTAAGCAAGGAGCTAAAAAGTGAATCTGGTAGATAAAGGCTGAAATGGCAGCTGGGCTCCACAATTAAAGTGTTCAAAGTCAAAATTACAGTTTAATATTCTCACCGAACACAGCTGAAAGCAAAATCTGAAACGGCTTAATGAAAATTTTCAAGTCACTGCACTTGGCAGATATTGGCCTTGTCAACAGCACTAGCAAGGCTATGGAAAATGCTTGTGTTCTGGTTTTGGCAGACAAAGAGTAACCACATAAAAATATTTGAAGTGTAATGTATTGTAAGAATGAAGAGTCTGTGTTAATTACTGGCTGTGTGTTCTTAAAATCTATGTGTGTTTTGCTTTGGTTTGCTGTCTTTGTTGGTTTTCCTGGTCTGTACAACTATTTGTTGTGGAACAAATTCACCTCTGAAATTGGAACTGGGAGTTAAGATCGAAGTGAGGAACTGACACAGAAGAATTAGTAAAGTTTTGCTTTGAAATTTGTTGTCTCATCTTTTCTTTCTTTCTTCTTTAAATAGAAGACTAATGGGATAAGAATATGAACACTTTTCCTCCTCTATTTCACCTCTAAAGCTTCTGATTAAAATTCCAGAAAATAGAACAGAATAGAGGCATTTGTTATTACAAGTGTAGTCTGGTAATACTCATAAATTAACTGATGCTTTCACATCAAGGCAGGGTTATTACAACTCTGGCCCTACATTTAGATATGCTTCAACTTTCATCTGCATGTCCGAAGACTTAGTGGTGGTATTTCTGTTAGTTTCTCCTCTGTGTGTGTTTATTGCATTTCTCTGTGTTTCACATTCTTTGGGTAGTCTCAGTTTCATTCCAAGAAATATATTTTCTGTGCCTTTTTTTTTTTTTTTTTTTTTTTTTTTTGGTTAACCCAGACTTTTTTAGGTTG
>VXBB01017992.1:332162-351678 GCA_013399915.1 Illadopsis cleaveri | reverse complement strand
TTTTTAGATAAGCCAGACTCTCTAAGGTTGGCAAGGTGGCAATGTAAGGGCAGGGATTAGTGAGGAAAATGATGAATACTCCAGTCCTTCAATCTTGACTACTTTGTTTTCCCAGTGGTTTGTACTACCCTCATCATAACTGTGCTGTGTCTTTTGCTGATGTCCTTCAATGTCAGTTTTTCAGTTAAAATGATGAGAGATAGCCAGACCTATTGTGGTGCTTTTTATGTGATTCATGCTAGAGTCTGAAAGGAGAAGCAGTTTCAAGAAGAGTGCAAAACCCAGAGTTGTTCTACATCCAGGTCTGTTCCTGAAGTCTTAGCCAAGCATTGACTTAGCCAAAGAGCTCTTCTGGGCTCTGTAAATCAGGGAGAAAAGATTTACCATGAGGTTGTTGTATACTATTGACAGACATCCTTTCATGAAACCATAGTCTTAAATAATGATAAAAAAATCATAATCCTAGATGTCCCTGAAGTCTCCTGAAGGTGTATGGTGTATGTTTTGTGTCTTCCAGTGCATTTAATCCCAGTAAACCCTGTCAGGCAGGATGGGTTGAATCCCAAGAGCCGGAAGAGAATAATGCCGGATTTGCTGACGGAGCCTCCTGCCATAGACCCCGTGTATGAAGCTCATGTTTACTGCAACATTCCCAGCATTGCTGAGCGCAGCATGGAAGGTAGGCTTGGGGAGGGCACACCTCGGGTTGATTGCTTGTTTCTTTGTGCTGTTATTAGAAATTATAACTCTGTGCATTGTCAGTTCATTGCTGCTTGGAGAAGGTGGAGCAAATGCCAGCTGGTCACTGAATTATGTTAAGTTGTTCAAAACATTCTGCTACTCTTTCCTTCCCTTTGTATCCTCTTTGTTGTCTTGATTTTTGGAAATTGTTCTGTGTCCATCAATGGTCAGCTATAGGTCTAAAACTGAAACGGTTGGGAGAGGTATAGATATTTAATACTTCAGCTGTAATTCTTGTTACACATCAGCTGCATTTCAAACAGTTGACTTGGAATTCCAGAAGAAAAACCCCACAGAAGTAATTAAGTTTGGAATTGCAAGCCATTAGACATGGTCAGCTAGAAGGCATATTTGCATTGTTTACTCCACAGCAGCTGCAGCAAGTTTGAATGAAGTCCTTCATTACCATATCCAAATAATGGTTATCAAATAAATCACAAACTACTATATCAAAAATATCCAGATTAGGCATGCTGCAAAATCCATCATTATGATGGGGACCAGAAGAGAAGCATTATAAAAGTGGAATAGCCTTATTGTATTGACAGAGTTCAGTGCTTGAGTAGTGTTTTGTGTGGTTGGTGGACTTCAGATGTACTGTGGAGAGTGTGCTAAGAACCCCAGTCTTGTATAACTTGTCTTGCAATCTGAAGTGAAATCTTTCTTGGGTTGATGACTTGTAATTTCCTAGGGGTATTTTCTTTCATTGCAATACCAAAACTATCAAGGTAATGATACCTGCTTTTTTTTTTTTTTTTAATTAAAGAAAGTGGATGCAGGTAACATTTTTTTTCTCTCTCTCNTTCTTTCATTGCAATACCAAAACTATCAAGGTAATGACACCTGCTTTTTTTTTTTTTTTTTTTAATTAAAGAAAGTGGATGCAGGTAACATTTTTTTTCCCTCTCTCTTGTTTTGTTTTGTTTTCCCTTCCTTCACTTTAGGTCATGCTCCTCATTATTTTAAGCTGGTGTCAGTTCAAGTCCTGATTCGACACGGCGATAGGTATCCTCTGTATGCCATTCCCAAGACAAAGAGACCTGACATCGACTGTATGCTGGTGCCCAGCAGGTAAAATTCTTGGAGTTTGTCTTTACTAAGCTCTTTTTTCGCTTGAGAATAATTTTTTTCCTCTTCAGGAAACAATTTGTGCAGCGTGAAGTGCATTGTGACTTCTGACCATTGTGTATTGCCATGGTTTAAAAAAACAACCCCTGGATCAGTGGTGCACCATATTTTCTTTGAAACAAGAACTATTTATTACATGTTAGCAGTTCAGACCAGAGTAAGTTCTTCATATTTCTTTAAAAAGAAGCTATTTTCTTTTAAAAGCTATTTAGTTGGATGTTTAGGTTGCCATTCCTCTTAGGTAAGTTTCTACATTTTGAAAAGGTAAGTGCATTGTTTCAGATGATCTCTTCAGCTCAGCATGCATCCCCTCATCTGAATACAAAAAGCTCTCAGGCAGTTCAGCACTACCATAAGAAAATTGATATTTGTGTTTTATGTTTTTTTTTCTTTTACTCTTCAGAAATACAGGCTTGTCAGAATTTTCCCTTAATGATTTGTGTCAAAATTCAGGAAAAAATGGGAGTTATACATTTAACTATTAAAATACAAGTTAACAGAAAGTGCTAGTGTTTGCTACTTGACAACTACCCCTTTCCTGTAGTTGCCTCTCTCTGTATAGATCTGCCACAAGTTAGTTATTTGTCTAACTGCCACTAAAACATAATTTTCCTTTCTGTTTCAGTATAATGCTTTTGTGTAACATCATGTGTTTGTAGGTTGCTGAAAACTGTTTTCACACCTGAATCACTTTGAGCTGCAGATATAGTCTGAATTGCTCCTTTGTGGTAGAACTTTCCTTTTTTGTTTAGATTCTAGTCACTGATACAGATGAATTATAACGTACAGCAGTATAAAAAAACAGTGATGGTGTAATTTCCCAACCTTTGCCATGGTTTGATTACATGTAAGTACTTTTAAGTAGGGTGATGATGATGATGATTTTTCAACAGAGGACTTACCAGTGAACCTACTGAATACTTAAAAGAAAAATACCAAGATATGTTAGCAAAACCTCTGGGCAAATCAATCCCTTCATGCTGCTGTCCCCTCAGCAGTGTCAGGTGGGGAGATTTCAATGGCTGAGGGTGTGTTGTGTTCCTGCATACATTACTCAGGAAAAGAGGCACAGTAGGTACACAAAGCAGTGTAGATGGACTATAAATACTTTTTTCCAGAATGGCATAGAATCTCCTCTGTCTTCTATTCCACACCAGAAAAGCAAGAACATTATCTTTTTATTCACAAATGGCTTTACTCTGTTGTGCTGGAAGTGTTAATGTCACACTGAAAGTACATTTCACCTTGGTGCCTGGGAGGATCATGGAGCAGATCTTCATGGAAAGAATTTTTTAGGCAAGTGCGAGACAAAGAGATGATCCAGGACAGCCAGCACAGCTTTACTCAGGGCAAATATGCCTGACCAGTCTGGCCTTCTGTGATGGGGTGACTGAGATGGTGGTCAAGGGAAGACTGACCAGTGTTGTCTACCTGGAGTTCTATAAAGCTTTCAGTGTGGTCCCTCATGGCATCCTTAACTCCAGACTGGAGGGATGTGGATTGGAAGGGTGGACTGTTCAATGGATGAGGAATTGGCTGAATGGATGCAGAGGTGGTCACTAGCTCTGTGTCCATGGGGACCAGTGATGAGTGGTGTCCCCCAGGGCTCTGGCTCCAGTGCTCTTCAATGCCTTCATGGACTAACATGGACAGTGGAATTGAGTGCACGCTCAGCAAGTTTGCAGTGACAAGAAATTTGTGTCTAGCTGGACAAGTGAGTCCATGAGAAACTCAAGAGGGTCAAGAAGGTCAAGAGGTTCACCTGGCTCAGGGCAATCCCAGACATGGGTACAGACTGGGAGGAATCACTGGGAATAGCCCTGCAGAGGACTTGGGGGTTCTGGTGGGTGAAAAACTGGGCACGAGGGAGTGGCGTGCACTGGCAGCCCAAGAGGTCCCGACATCGGCTGCTGCTTTTGTGTGCTTACACTTCAGCTTCCTCCAAAATGCTCCAATGTTTTGTCAAGAGGTGTCATCCAGGGGTCTGATCCAACATCCTTCAGGAGAAGCTGGATTTCCTTGAGAGGTACCTAACCCCAGAAGCAGTCTGTGCCCACTGCAAACTGAGTGGCTTCCTGAAACGAGATGTGCGTTCCTGAGACTGCAGAGAGGAGACCAAACTTCAGTTATCTCTGCCACAGAGTGGAGTGGGAGATACTTCAATAAAAAATTAATTTTTCTAAGAAGATGGAAAATGAATAGTTTGCTAATAGCTATGATCACATTTTTAATGACCTGCCTTTAAGGGGTGAGATTATTTTCAGCGGGAAATACTAAGTAGAGAAATATGATCCAAATTTCTGTTGGAGTTCCTAAAGGCTCTGATCTTCTGATCTTTCTTAATATCTGTCATGTTAGAATGTATGTGAGAAAGCTTTATTGAAAAGATGTTAACTGCAAGTGACAGTGTTAGATGAGTAGTTGTGTTTCTCAATATTAGTGTGCCACATGAGATCTCAGTTTTGTATTTGTCAGAAAAGCTTTTATAGCTGTTTCCACTTCAGTTGCAGGCAAAGAGTACAACATGAAGGTCTTAGAGTCAGAAAAACTATCCATAAAAGGCAAGGAGTAGTGTGGCTTTGACACAGAAGGACCAAGTGGAGCAGTTGGGAGGGCACAGTCAGGCTCTGAAGAGGCCAGAGGGGGATACCCATGGCTCTCACTGATTTGTGAAGCATTACAGCATCACTGTGTAAATGACACATCCCTTACCACTCACAGCCACTGAAAGACCTTGTCTCCTTAAGAGCAAAATTTATGTAAAAGGGCACCTCCTCTCCTAATTTAGGGCAGCAGAGAGATTAAAGGAGTTGGCTCTGCACCATTCTGCCCAGATGTGTTAAAGCTGACCTTGCTGAATAAAGCTAGAATTAAGCCATTGTTTTGAATGGAACATTCATTACTTCAGCATCAGGAAGTTATTTGCTGTGTTTGGCTGTCAGGCTTATATTCCTTTGTGATGTAAATTTAGTGCTTGATTGTAAATGTATTTATATGGGGAGTGTGACAGGGTCTGTGATCACTGCCTTTGAACTGAGGGTTTCTTGCTGCTGTACAGTTGAGTTGAGGTGTCTGATGGAAAGTCTGGCTTGTTTAAGCTTTCTAACATCAGATAAGCAAGTTGCTCATATGCAGGCTGCTCTTTATTTGACTTGGCATTCAGCTGATGGAATTCATTAATTAAGCAGATTATGCCAGAGCCCCGTGGACTTCTAATGGATGTGCAAAATAGCCTTGAGGTCACGCTTGGGTTTTGTGAATTATGGATTGTGACATATTAGTGTGGAATGAATATAAGCAAATGGATTAAATGCTTTGGAGATTTCTTCCATCTAAAACTTCAATTAATATTATTGTTACAATTTTTATTGTTCTGGATGAAAATTTCCAAAGGGAACCAAATAATGCATACTTTTTTCCTCAAGAAAATTACTTGAATGATGTTATGGAAATCTGTTCATTGTAGTGTTTGCTTATGGGGGATATAAATTAATCCCACACATTTTTTTCTTTATGTAGCTCACATTTATAGTCTCAAAAGTAAAAAAAAAATATGCAGTGTTTCTTAGCTGAGTTTGTATGTGAGAGAGAAGAAATGCTTTTTGGAAGATGCTAAAATGATTTCAGAGGACTGCTATAATTTGGTAGTAAGCTGGGTTAATTAGCACATACTTGAAGACATTTTGAAAGGTGTTGATGCTAATCATAAGAAGCTTAGTAACAAATACTGAAATTTTAGGTTCAATATGCACATGTTTTGAAACTGCCACAAAAATGAGCTGGGAGGTGGGAGATAAGGCAAGTATCATACTGTGAGCTAAAGGGGGTGTGGATTTGACTTGGAGTGAGGTCAAAGTAGGATCCAGAGCAGAATCAGGTGAAGAAAGGTCTCCTGAGGCCTCTGCTGACTTCAGAGAGTCAGACAGTGGTGAAGTAGATGGAATTACAGAGCCATGGAGTGGTTTGGGACCTCACAGATCCTCTCATTCCAAGCCTCTGCCAGGGGAGCACTGTGGAGTTTGTTATAGAAATACATGCAAGTATTTTATACAAGTTTGTTATAAAAATAAAAGTACAAGCTGCCAGACCTTTATGAATAAACAACCCCCAACAGTACTACTAGTGCCTTAGGATCTCTTTTGTAGACTACATGATCTGTTGTTGGGTTTAGTGGCTCTTTCCATTCATTTGTTTTCTAAAAAGTACACAGTGTAGTCCTTTGATCTCACAGTTTTTTTTGTCTACTTGAACTTTACAGAAAACACATGTTATTTTTGCTGGAAGTTCTAAAAATGTTTTTTGCAATTTAAGTAAAGAGAAAGGGACTCACTCTTGGTATAATTTGCAGGCAGAATCTTGTGTTGTACGAGTACAGAAAAGTCATGTTTGTGTGTCTGAAGCCTGATGGGATCACGTTTACTCACTGAGTGATGCACTGAGGGCTCTGCAACTCCTTGTGAGAAGCCTGATCCTCTCAGTTTTGCCATGCATTTTTGTATCAACTCCTCAAGGAAAAAGGAAATTTTATTGAAGGACGCCAGCTCTGTTCCTGGCAGAAATACATAATATAGTTCAAATAGTTGTGCAATATTTCTTTCCATCTACACTGGTTACAGAAGCAATAAATGGTGATATTAAAGCATTTTAAGACCTTTGCAAACAAGATATTTAGATGTTGATTAAGAATTCAAATGTTGGTCCATTTTAATGCTAGTGCATAAAATGAAAAACAGAGTATTCAATCTGGGATCTATTATGCCAGTGTTTAGGTTGTAAATAATAAAAAGATCAGCTGAATTAATTATTTGAGGGAAAAGAAGCATCCTCCGTTTTGTTACAGATAAAATTTATTCTATTGTACACAAATAAAATCATTAAAAGGCAAATTAACAGATTTTAAATAAGGGAACCAAATATTAAAATTGGGAAGTGTGGCTATTGTTAGTGGGTTTAAAGGAAAAGCTGTTCCATTTTCTGACAAAATATTTTTTATTATTATTTTTTATTTACTCCTATCTTTGGTAAATGTGGTAGCTTGCCATTGTAGGGAAAATTACAGAAGGATATCTCTTCAGTTGATTTTTATTTTCTGATTACTCTTATGGAAATAAAATTTTAAGGATAATTCAGTCTTTTCAACTGTACAACTGAGCAATTTCCTCTGCTTCCTTCTCCAGCAGCCCCAGCAGCCTCAGCCGTGTTGCCTGGATACTCCATCTCCTGCAGCATCTGTAAATTGGCCAATTCAACAGGAGGATTCATATTCTAAATAAAAGCCAAGTCTTGGGGAGGGAGGGGGATTGCTTTGTCAACTGGGAGCCTGAGTGCTGCTGCAAATCTTGCTGCTGAGAAAAATAGGTGTTTGTTTGCCCAGTTGTACAGGGGGATCTATTTAAGAAGAAGTAAGCTTTGAATTTCTGTTCAGAAAGATGTCCCACAGTCATATTTCATAATGCACTTCTGCAGGCTTATCTTGTGCTCACTTTAAATGCAGTGTAATCCAAAGTTAAGTAACTTGCATCTCCATGTCTAATATTGTTAATATACTGTATTAATACACTGAAATATAAAATCATCAATTATTGTCCCTTTTGTAATTTTATCTTGAAAGTTAATTTATTTTGCCTGCCATTTTTTCAGAAAAATCCTTTTGCAAAGTACAGATAAATACATTTCTTTCTTCTTTCCTTTCTTTCTCCCCACAAGTGATTGCTGGCAGTTTTATCAGAACAGATTTGATTCCATTAGAATTCTTTCAGTCTTTTGTAAGCAAAGCAGCAAAAGAAGCAGAATGGAAAATGCAGTTCTTTTAGTTTTCTTTCGCATGTATTTGCAGAACTTGTTAATTAAGTGAACATAGTTTAGGGAAAATTTTGGTTGTCAGTTTATTCATGTGTAGAGTTTTATAAAGTTCAAAACTTAGAAAATTGGTGGTTCAACCTGCTACCTCTGTAATAAGCTTAAAAAGCCAAATGGCTTAAAAAGCTAATGGGTGTAATTTAATTTTCTCAACCTAATTATTCCATTTTTAGATGTCACTGCTGGGCTGTGAAAACAGTGCAATGTACAAAATGTTCTGTTGGAAAATTGCATCTGGAGCTGGAGTAGCTTCTAATGTATGATTGTACAACAGGAATCCTCCAGTGCTTGAGAAATATAAGGCTTTGTTCCTTTCTCTGCTTTGCAAATACTAATCTTCTGTTGCCCTGTTAAAATTACAATATACCAATATACAGAAGCAGCTGTGGATTTAGAATATCATAAATTGACTGGTTTTCCTTTAATTTGAAGTTAAAATGAAAAAAAATTAGTCTGATTTTTAATCTCATTATGCTTTTTATCTCATTTAGAATTTTTTTCTTACTGGCAGTTGGGGCATAATTGTAACATTTTGCTGCCAGGATTTTTTTTTTCCCCTGAAAAGAAATTAAATACTGGGAAATTCAAGTTTTATAAAATGATACAAGCTGCCTTTCTAGCAACAGACACTGAGTCTTATGAGCCCTCCTGCACATGCAGGCTGTGAGCAGAGCTCTGCAAGAGGTCCTCTCATGTATGAGAGTTTCTCAGTTGGCTCTTCTAAGTAAGCATGGATGTGTTTGTCCCAGTAAACTTCAATTCCAGACTCTCATTCCTGCTTTAGTGGTGTTATTGCTCCCTCTGCTGCATCCTGCAACTCATGTTTCTTTTTAAGACCTGAGGTTTTTATACCAGAAATAGTTTCTCATTCTAACAAATGAAAATATGAGCAGTAAACACAAATCAGAGTTCTGTGAGAAATCCCTGACAACATTTAATTTATATATTTTTTTAAGTGACATGAAAAGATATCAACTGTATTCAATCCGAACATCCTGTTAAGACAAGAACCATCTGGAGCAGAATTGGGTTGCCAAGCAGTTTCTGATTTAGTTCTGTACAAAATTAGAGAGGTGACTGTGTAAACTTTGATAACTGCTGACATTTAACAAAGAAATCCCCACTCATGTAATGCATTTCTGCTGTAGGAATGTGATCACAGATTTATTTTTTAAAGATTCAGATTACCTTTAGGTCACTTTGTGTGGTTTTTTGTACCTGTAGCTTTCTGCACAGCAGTACTACAGCGAGCTGAGTCCGTGGTGTATTTGAAATTTTCAGTGCAGTGTGGTAGATCTAAGCATTCTTTCACTGATTTGAACTCTGTTTCAGTGAGTTAACTTGGATATTTTAGTGAATATCTCTTCCAGCTGCATTCATTGCCTCCATGGTGGGGGTATCTTGTATGTGTGTCCAGCAGTGTTGGCCTCTTTCTTCCTGGATAAAAGTGCAGTACCACAAGCAATGATGCCAGTTTTAATGGGGCCACTGCTTTCCAGTCTCACATTATTGAGACTAGATGTGCTATTTGATTTGAAGCTAAAGGAAGTAGAATTAAAAGCTGAGATTGTGGTCAGCATTGTACATTTCAAAATCTGAGAATTCCTTCAAGATCATCTACTCAAAGTACTGTATTTGAATTCCTTTAGATTGTTACTGACTTTGGCTGTGCTACAGGTAATCCTTGAAGAGGTACTTCAGAAACTGGAGAGAGCTTTGGAGGTTTTTTTAAGGATTTTAAAATATATTTTCTTTTTCATTTTAATTCATAGCAGTATTAGTGACTGAATTCTAAGCAACCCCCAGAAATGGTTTTAAATTACTTAGTGAAAGGTACCATAATTTTAACATGGCAAGACATCTGTTTCCCTATAGTTCTTTGTTAGATAGTAAGTAGTTAGATTTCTTTTCCATACTTGCAAAAGTCCTGAGTAAGAGCAGATGTTGTCTCAGTGGGAAATAACCTCACACAGTGAAATTTTTGAGCTGACATACTTGGAATACTTGACTGTCTCGAGCCGCTTTCCCATGTGCTTTTGGAAGTTTTCACATTTTGATTTTCTGTTTCTCTAGGAAACCTTCTCATCCTCAGCTTGAAGCCTTCATTAAGCATATGTCCAAAGGGTCTGCAGCCCAAATGGATGGTTCTCTGAGCAGCCTGCCTCACTTCCCCAGTCATTCCCTGTGTGAAATGGGAGAGCTTACACAGACAGGTGAGTTCCCCTAGCAGCTCTGTCTCATCCTCTGCTCTGTTAAACACAGTCTGCTTGAAAAGGGATCTTCTGATTCTCTTTATAATGACATAAATGCTGTTTTATGGAAGCTTATCATGTTGGTCATATCCTAGGCTATGCTGGGATTTGGATAAAGTACTAGACTCTCAACTGTAAAAGTGGCAACAGTTGTAGAAACCTTTGTCCCATAGCTTGACAATCCTGTTACACGCTGGTCAATCTTGGCATCTCTTTTAACTTCCTTTGTAGCAAGTCAGAGCACCTTTCTTTCATGTTGCTTCACACCTCAGAGTTCCTCTGTTACCCTTGTGACAAACAGCAGTGGTCAGTCTCTCCTGAGGAAGATCTGGTGCTCTGTTACTGACAGGGTTGTGATCCAGAGGGACCCTGTGTCCCCTACAAGAGATGCTGGTGTAGCAGCAAACCTGATGTTTGTGCTATGGAAATGCTTTATACATCTGGTGCCTGTCAAATCCTTGTGTGTGCTGGGATCCCTTTGGGAGGAATCCTTGGCCACTGTCAAGTCCTGCAAAGTGATACCTGGAGAAAGCAAGGCAGGACACCACTGAGATTGCACACAACACACGGATTGTGTTACTGAGCTGGCATCTGGAGACTCCTGTGACTTGTAACAAGGTTTATAGAGGTGTTCTGCTGCACAAGAGGGTCATGCCTATTGCTTTGCTGCTGTGCAAGAGATGTGGGTTCTGGAGAAGAGGTTTTGGCATATGAGAAGGATACACCCTCCAGCTGAATAAAGGCAGAGCTTTAGCATAAATTATCAAGCAATTTAAATACTCCCTGAAGGAAGATGGAGAAGGAAGCTTGGTGTGATTGTTACACCTCACAATTGTTTTGTGAGTTTACACACTAATTTACATTCTGGGTATTTGTGTCCTGACTGCTGGTGGTTTTATTGGCTGCCATAAATTTTCCAGGGGCACAGCATTCTCTGCCTGCCTGAAAACCTGACTGAGGTGCAGTCTTCAAAACACCTTGCTTTTATAGTCATGTTACACCCATTCAGTCTATGTCTTAGTCCAAAGAATTAATATTAAACTACAGAGATTTTAAACAAATTTTATGGAACTATCTTCTTTTCTATATTTCGGGTTAGTTCCTAGAATCTGAGAGATGCTGAAGAATAGCAAATTTCTCATGTTTCAGAGAGTTTTCTTAATAGTCATCATAAGTGAAGTTCAGTTTTGTAAGTTTATAACCTTTTAACCAATTGTTCATTTATCAGTAAGGCTACTAGCTGTAATTTTTTTTCTTTTTTTGGCAGAACTGCAAAGATTCTAACCATGTGTTGTAATTTCTGTCAAAATTCAGGGGTTGTACAACATTTGCGGAACGGACAGCTGCTGCGAGAAATTTATATCAACAAACACAAACTGCTCCCCGGTGACTGGACAGCCAAGCAGCTCTACCTGGAGACCACAGGGAAGAGCCGAACCCTGCAGAGCGCCTTGGCGCTGCTCTACACCTTTCTGCCAGATTTTGACTGGAAGAAAATTAACATGAGGCACCAGTGGAGCACCATTTTCTGCTCGGGAAGCTGTGACTGTCCCATGAGAAACCACTACCTGGAAGAGGAGCAGCGCAGGCAGTACAGCTTACGGGTGAAAAACAACGATTTGGAGAGGATCTATGTCGATATGGCAAAGATTGTGGGCATTCCCACCAGGCAGCTGAGGGCTTCTAACCCAATAGATTCTCTCTTGTGCTATTTCTGTCATAATGTCTCGTTTCCGTGTACCAAAGCTGGCTGTATTGGTATGGAACACTTCAAAGTAATCAAGAGACACCAGTTGGAGGATGAGAGAGAAAGGCAGGAAAAGAAACTTTACTTCTTGTATGCACTATTGGCTACTCATCCTCTCCTCAACCAGACTGTCAATCGGCTGCAGCGTATTGCAGAAGGCAAGAAAGAAGAAGTGTTTGTTCTCTACTCTGCACATGATGTCACCTTGTCACCTGTTCTTAGTGCCTTGGGCATTACAGAGGCCAGATTTCCCAGATTTGCTGCCAGATTAGTTTTTGAGCTGTGGCAGGATGGGAAGAGGCCCAAAGAACACTTTATCCGCATCCTGTACAATGGTGCTGATGTCACATTCCAGACCTCGTTTTGCAAGGATCATTATAAACGTTCCAACAAGCCAATGTGCCCACTAGAAAAATTTGTCAACTTTGTCAAGAGGGATATGTTCTTAATTTTTAACAGTACGAGCTACTATGATGCATGTCATAGGAAAGCACTCTAGAGGAAGGAGGCAGTGTTAACTTATGTCAGTGATCTGTTTTCTGGCGGAGGCACAGTTCAGTTTTCTTACTTCTGATATTTTTCTGTGTAAGTACAGAAGGGTAATGCTTGAAACATTCTTCAAATAGTTTTATTTTCATTCAGGCTGCAGATGGCCTTCAGTGGAAGAGCAAATGCCAAGGGTTATGTGTATGTGTAGGCTCACAAATGCTGTTAACTGTTGTGATAAACCATGTGGGTGAATGTAAGCTGGCCCTTGCTTGATAGAGAGAGCACAGACTTTGTGTTTCTCTGTTCCAGAGCAATACTTGGATAGCATAAGTTTAAAGCCAAAACTACTTTTTTTTCCACCACCATCTCACAGTCATTTTAAGCAGTTCATGTCAGGGTCATGATGAATTCCAGGTGTCTGCATTAAGGCATTTTTAAAGAATTTTTGAAATTCTTTACTCAGAGGAAGCCTTATAACATTATGGGGCAGGTCCTTAAAGCAAAGTGCATGTATGTGTGTGTGAATACTTCCCTGAGCATGTACAAATGAGTGTGTGCCTTTTGCACCTCACAGACCTAGAAACCCTTGGCTATTGTTGCCAGTGCCAGAGAAGGGTGTACTGGAAAAGGGATACAAAACTCTACTCTTTGATCGCACTTTCAGCACTTTGAATAGTTCAAACACAGTCTAGAAACATGTAAAGGCCTTGTGATGCTAAAATAGGTAGCAAACACTAACAGTACCACTAAACCTGAGTGGGAAATTAGGGCTAGAAATCAGTTTTATGGTGAAGTGTTGGGCTCTTTCCCATTGTGAACACATTCAAGCTGTTGTGCTATGGAACAAATCAGTGTTTTAGGAATTTGCTATGGTGACTGCTTGAGACAGCTTGACTAAATACTGAGAAAACTTTGTAGTTGAGTTAGTATTTTTATGGACTAGGAAGCTCTTATTTTGTAAGACCAGACTTGTACATATTGTACTGTGAATATTTATAACACAGTAGATCTTTCTTACTTGTTTAGTTTGTAAAGACTTGTGGAGGTCACTTTTTAGACATTTTTTCCCTTGATCAGGATGTTTAGACTTAAGAATAAACTGTCTGTTATGAGTAATTTGAACAATGAGTAGATATGAAAACTTCAGACTGCTTTAATCTCTGTAGGAGTAGTAAATTGAGAACCAATTTTTAATAGAATTCCTAGAAAATTTATAATAATGGAGGTTTTTTAACCTCTAGAAATAAATTAGTCTGTGAGTTGTGATTCAATGGTGCTAGTTTGTCAAAGAAAACATAACTCAGCATAAGTTCTCTGACTCTTGGCATTCCACTCTGTTTTCAATGCTGCATTTGAACACTTTAAATAAAATTCTGGGGTCTCTTTGTGTATTTGTGTGTTATGTTCGTTGTGACTTCCATAGCTGTTTGCAGGAACAAGGGTGGATATTGTTAAGCTGCTTGTTGCATTTCTAACTTCTGCATTTAATCTGTTCTGGGCCCCGGTCTGGGCAGGAGCAAGTAAACCTTTCATGGGTACTGAACTAGAAATCCTGATAGAATATTTGGGGCTTTTGCACACTGGAGTGGTAACCTTTCTGTCTAAGAGACTGGATCTGCTTGTCATCATCCCTGCTTGTGTGCTGGGGGGCAAACAGGGAGAGAGAATCTGAAAGGTGAGCTGGCTGTAGAAATTAGGTGAAGGGGGCGTTTTGCCCAGTATAAGTAGCAAAGGTAGAGACCCCATAACCTTTCGTTTATGTTGAGGTAGAACCTCCTGTGTTTGTGCCCCCACTGCCTCTTCTGTCACTGGGCAACACTGTAAAGANTTTTTTAAAAAGGGCAAAAGCTAATTATCCTTCTGTGTATGCACAGTTCATTAAGATACGATAATCTCTTCTAAGCTACATACACAGAGGATCTACAGCAATGAGACTTGGTCCATCTCCAGTGCCACCAGAAGGAAAGAGCTGTGGGGCTGACATCATTCTCATAAACCTTGGACCTGGCTGTGGAGATAAAGTGATAAGCCAACTGCATTTATTGAAGTCGATTAATCATTACCTTTTCAAGTTTGACCTAATTTATGATTCAGTTTGTAGTTTCAAGTGGATTTATGTTTGGGTAAGATAACAAATGTAACTACCTGAACAATGAAAAACTAAATCGATGGGAATTTATTTACTGATAATAAATAAATGGAATTTATGGAATTGATAAATAACCTTTCTGTAGGGGTGCACTGATGAATTAGCTGTACTAACTGGGAAATACTGCCTTCAGTAGTTGCACATTTTAATCAAGTGGTAGAGCAGGACTAAAAACTNTCTCTTGTAACTCCCTTCAGGTATTTATACCCACTGGTGAGATTTCTTTGAGCCTTCTTTTCTCTGGGCTAAGCAGCCCCAGCTCCAGCCTCATGCCAGGTGCTCCAGACCCTTGATCATCTTTGGTGTCAGTGGGGACTCTCCAGTAGCTCCATCTCCCTTGTCCTGGTGTGATAAAGAGCACTGATAGCTGTTTCAGCCAAAACGGCCTCCAATGTGGTCAGGGCAGGGACAAGAAACCTGGATTGGGGAATTTAAGGAAATCTAGAACTAAATTTCAGTCACAGCTTCAGGTTGTCAGTACCTGCTCACCTGTATGTTTGAGGGTCACTGGGTGGACAGAACCAAGAACCAAGTCTTTAATGTAAAAATAATTTTTAAAAATTAAAAAAAATAAATATAAATACAGAACTATAAATATAAAATAAAAATTTTTAAAAAGGGCAAAAGCTAATTATCCTTCTGTGTATGCGCAGTTCATTAAGATACAATAATCTCTTCTAAGCTACATACACAGAGGATCTACAGCAATGAGACTTGATCCATCTCCAGTGCCACCAGAAGTGCTAAAGGAAAGAGCTGCAGGGCTGAGATCATTCTCATAAACCTTGGACCTGGCTGTGGAGATAAAGTGATAAGCCAACTGCATTTATTGAAGTCGATTAATCATTACCTTTTCAAGTTTGACCTAATTTATGATTCAGTTTGTACTTTCAAGTGGATTTATGTTTGGGTAAGATAACAAATGTAACTACCTGAACAATGAAAAACTAAATCGATGGGAATTTATTTACTGATAATAAATAAATGGAATTTATGGAATTGATAAATAACCTTTCTGTAGGGGTGCACTGATGAATTAGCTGTACTAACTGGGAAATACTGCCTTCAGTAGTTGCACATTTTAATCAAGTGGTAGAGCAGGACTAAAAACTGCTGCTTTAAGGAATGCTGCTTGAGATCTTGCTCTTGGCTTGAAACCGATGTAGGAGTGGGCTGTTTTGTTGTGTGCTAAACACGGTATTCAGAAACTGATGTTTAAACATGTTGAGTACTTGTACTGTGAATGAAATCTGTGCAGTGCTTCCTCATTTTCCAGCGCAGTGCTGATGGCCCGTCTCTCCCCGCCCACTCCTCGCTTCTATTTGTTCCATTTCTAGGAAGGCGTAACAGCTTTAGTTTCAAACGCTCCTTGCACACTGTGAGTGCCAAACGGCTTGGCTTGAGCTGCCGTGTATTATTTGTGTATTAGAAAGGGAGGGAAGGCCTCGAAAGGCGAAATTCCCGGTGCCAGAGGGATGCGGGAGCAGGATCCCGCGGAGACGGGGCTGCGGCGCCCTCGAGTGGCGGCTCCGTGCGGTGCAGCGCGGGAGAGCGGGAATTACACCGGGAAAGAGGCTCTGGAAAAGGAAGGGTTAAAACCAGGTGAGAACTGCAGATGTATGTCATCCTGCAGTCTGAGAGAGAGGCCTCCTTCCCCTGGTTTAAGTGAATAGGTGTCTGTGTGAGATGCTCAAACCCTTGTGGGGTGAAGAAGGAATGATGGCAGCTGTGATGGTTATTTTGGAGTGAGTCATTCATGTTGTTGAACACAGGTGTGTTCTGCAGATATTCTACAGCTTTGCTAGCCTGTGTACTAAAATCAGCCCTAGGCTTTTCAGCAGAGTTATTTTTGAAATGAGTAAAGCCTTTTCTATGTGGCAGTATACAACAGAGTATTATTTTTTCCTGTCAGTTTTCTGGTTTGGTCTCAGTTTGCTTGCCTTGCAGTTTTGTTCCTTCCCCCTTTTTCACATGAAAGTAGCTATGCTACATGTGAGTACTATGACCTTATTCAAGCAGTTGAGATGTGAGAGTCTGAACTTTGTAAAGTTCCTTCAAACTGAAATCAAACACCATTAAGCTTGTTGTTTCCAAATGCCCTGGAGAGTCATTTTTAAAAGTGATTTAGAATTACACTTAAGCTATTCCTTTAGGATCCCCTGACCAAAATCATCATTAGTTTTGTCTTCTGATGAAAGTAAAAAGGGTGAAAGAAAAGTGATGTCCTTTGAACTGTGAAATAGTCCAGTTTTCATTCTAAAATCAGTCTTTANCCCAGAAGTTTCTTAAGGCTCATCTTTAACTCCAAGGCCTCTGTTTTAGAAAAAAAAAAAAAAAAAAAAAAAAAAAAAAAAAAAAAAAAAATCATCTGTTTGCCAGTCTGTCTCAGTCTGAGACAAATTCAGAGGAAACGTCCTGAAATGAACATGTTGTCTAAAGAAAGATAGGTTTCATCAGCCTTTCCCCACAGGTTCAAAAGGAATTTCTTGAAGGAAAGTGAAAAAACCTGTTCATTTAACAAGCAGAGTGCACATAGGCATGGAAAAAAAAGAACGAATAATGTTATCGTTCCTTCTCGTGGGTGGATTTTTACAGTCCCGCTCGCTTCTCCCGAGGTCTGGNAAGGAAAGTGAAAAAACCTGTTCATTTAACAAGCAGAGTGCACATAGGCATGGAAAAAAAAGAACGAATAATGTTATCGTTCCTTCTCGTGGGTGGATTTTTACAGTCCCGTTCGCTTCTCCCGAGGTCTGGAGCCAGGATGCAGCATCCCTGCAGCCTCTCTCCCACCGGGCCGTGGTGTGGGGCTCCCAGTGATGGTCTGGTTTCCGGAGCAGAGCTGAACAGTGCCAGAAGAGGAAGCCACTGTCCCAGGAAAACTTCTTGCCTCAGCTAACAAACAAGAGCTAGCTAAAAGCAAAGCCACAACTCTCCCAGCCGCACAGCAGAGATAGCTGGGGGAGTCTGTGAGAACTGAACACAAACTGTGCACCGAGGAATTCCTCCAGCTTCCCCAGCTTCCAGCTTCAAATTACAGGACACGTGTGTGGGCATAAACCAGATGATAGGGGGTACAATATCATAACATGATCCCAGGACATAGTCTTCAAGATGCCATTGTAGAATGGTCATGGAAGAGGAAAGTTTGAGCAGAAGTTGCTGTAGGTCCTTGCAAAACAGGATACATAGGATACAAGCTGAAAAATAGCAAATAGAAAACGTGGCTTCTTGCATCCATCTTTCCTGGAGCAGGTACAGAGAAAGCTGTTCAAAGCTGTTCTGGACCAGGAGACTGAGGACCAAGGGCCAGCTACAGGGCAGAAGGAATGTCTAAAGACAGCTGCAGGGGTGTGTGGAGGTTGTGTGAGTGCTGGGGTTTATGCTGCTGTGACTGACATAACTGGAAGGTTAAAGGGTCCAGCTACTGGACACATTGAGTGCTGCCTTACTCCTGGCTGGACCTGTGTAGGCACAGCTGCAACTACTGGATAGGCCCAAACAATTTTGTCATCAGAAGCAGAGTGATCTAAGAAGGATTTCTGCAGATTTAGATGGTGAGAGGGATGACTGTAATACTGTTTCATCTTTTTAAAAGTCTGTCTGCCCTCAAAAGTGGTGAGTAATAGAGGTAGAGATAGAATCAAGCCTGATGAATCAGTATTGATCCATTGGTTGCTAATTTCATTTTCCTTTTTGAACTGATCACATACTTAATGTTCTTCTTTAGCAATGCCAGTTATAACAGGCTTTTGACTAATACAGTGCCTCTTAAAAAAAAAACAAACAAAACTTCAACAACATAACCTTTATAGGTAACAAACTACAGTGCTTTCCTGCTACACTCATACATGCATAACTCAGGCTTATCTTGATGGATGATTAATAGCTACTGTCATTTTTAGCTGTCAAGTGGACAACAATAATAGCTTGAGTCCTATCTCATGCACCAGAGAGGTGTCTTTTTGCTTAAACCTCCTCCAAGGGGAATTAAATTATGTCCATGACTATGTAATAGGACTGGTGTAAGATGACATTTGTCATCAATTAGTGTGCTCTCAGCTATGTTCCTAACCCTTAAGCTGTGAACTTAGAGTTAAGTAGGTTTAGGGAGAGTTTTACCTGTTAATATTTAACTTGAGTCTGCGACATGGTAATTGGGGTTTTGGTAAGAAAGAGCACTGCATCTTGTTGAAGAGTGATAAAAATACCTTTGCTTTTAATAGGGGACTGGAAGCAGGCAGTGCTGCTCTGAAGTGGTGTTTATAAGGAGGAAGGCAGCCAGCTTAAACACAGATAGACAGGGGCTCATTAGCTGTAAGGGCTTATTGTGAATCTGGGCTGCTTCTGGCAGTGCTTGTTCTGACTGGCATAGAATGGAAGGTAATTGTCACAGCAGCATCCACATGTCCCAGTATCCATGTGAAACCACTGGATTTGACTGAATCTCACCTTTTCACAAAGGACTGACTACTTGCCATCCTTAATTTTTGTAAAGCACTTTGCTGGGACACAGACCTTCACTTTGCCTGCTTTTGCCAGGAGGAAAACTTCCTGCAAATCCTGGAAGCCAATGGCAGGAGGGAAAACAACCTTTCTGTGTCCTTGATAGCGCCTTGGTGGGCTCCTTGGGCCCTCGGCTGTAGCTGCTGGAGCCGCCTCCCTGCTGCAGGTTAAATCCCGCGGGTTTGCTCTTGTTCTGTGGCTTTGCCCTTGTCACTGCTGCCATCCCCTGACATTTGTGGAGCAGCACTGAAAAACGCTGTCTGTGGTCTCATGAATAGCCCGGTTGGTGCACACACAGTTTTAATAGCAGTTTGCTGACCTTGGCCGTCATTGATGGTTTCAATTTTAATTACGGGTCGCAGTGTTATTTCCTCAACATCAGATGACAATGCAAATGTTACACCTCACTTTTTGTCAGGGAAATAGACCACTTCACTGTCTTCCAGCTCCTTCCTCGGATGCAAGAAGCCCAATTTTCTACGAGTGGTCAAGATTCTCAATGCTGCAATTCCACCCGGGAAATACCCTCTCACACCACTCTCACACCCTGAGCAGAGGGGGCTGTGAGGGGCACAAGGGGACTGTGAGGGGGCTGTGAGGGGCACACGAGGCTGTGAGGGGCACGAGGGGCCTGTGAGGGGCATACAG
>VXBB01017992.1:310021-331360 GCA_013399915.1 Illadopsis cleaveri | reverse complement strand
CCCTGACATTTGTGGAGCAGCACTGAAAAACGCTGTCTGTGGTCTCATGAATAGCCCGGTTGGTGCACACACAGTTTTAATAGCAGTTTGCTGACCTTGGCCGTCATTGATGGTTTCAATTTTAATTACGGGTCGCAGTGTTATTTCCTCAACATCAGATGACAATGCAAATGTTACACCTCACTTTTTGTCAGGGAAATAGACCACTTCACTGTCTTCCAGCTCCTTCCTCGGATGCAAAAAGCCGAATTTTCTACGAGTGGTCAAGATTCTCAATGCTGCAATTCCACCCGGGAAATACCCTCTCACACCACTCTCACACCCTGAGCAGAGGGGGCTGTGAGGGGCACAAGGGGACTGTGAGGGGGCTGTGAGGGGCACACGAGGCTGTGAGGGGCACGAGGGGCCTGTGAGGGGCATACAGGGCTGTGAGGGGCACGAGGGGCCTGTGAGGGGCATACAGGGCTGTGAGGGGCACGAGGGGGCTGTGAGGCGCTTTGAGGGGCACAGGGAGCTGTGGGGGCTGTGATGGGGCTGTGAGGGGCACACGGGGCTGTGTGTTGCACACGGGGCTGCAGGTGCCGGCCAGGCAGCGCGGGGCTGAGGAGGAGAAGGAAGGCGGAGGATGCCCCGGTGAGGCAGGACAAGCAGCTCCGCGGTGCCGGACGTGGGAGCATTAGGGGACCGGGACCGCGTCCTGCCCGCTGCTGCGGCTCGGTTCGGCTATGGACTGATGGCGTGCAGCGCCCAAAGCAGGGAATGCGAGCAGTTGTTGTGGAATCATGACGGAGTGAAGCTGGACCTGAGAGACCTCCGGGCCGCCCCTGCCTCTCCTGGGGGAGCGTCTCCTGGGGACGGGCCCAGGACGGAGCCCCACTGCAGGGACCCGCACGACTACCCCGAAACATGACCAGCAGAAAAACTACGGTCATTGCCGCGTTAGTTTGGATGTATGAAAATGGCTTGGAAGAGCGCATTCCAAAGTCGCTGGTGTTTAAGTTGTGGCAGCTAAAGAATCGTGGGGTGTGACCGTGTGAGTGGGGCCGAGGCACACCTTCTTCTCGCCGGGGCCTGCAGCCCTGTGGGTGTCTGTGTGTTTGTGTGTATGAGCAGGTCTGAGCAGCAGCAAAGTCCCATGAAATGTCCAAGCCAGGGCTTTCCCTGGAGACAGGATTTCCTCTCCCTCCAGCAAATCCCCAGAAACTATTTCCTTCAAATAACTGGAATGCCATCCTAATCAGCCTTTTGCTTCATCCAGAAATTCTGGATGCAGGTTGAGTTCATGCACTGTGCTAATGTTGTACTCCAGCTTCAAATGCTTTTTGAATTTCCTGTATTTCTGTTCTCATGTATCTGTAGTAAACCAGCACTGGCACACTTGGCAGTCATCAGCTGTTGCACAAGTGTTTATTTCCCTATAAATATGGTATAGATTTCATCCACCTTTGGCTGTTGTGAAGATATTTTGGTAGTTATATGTTGGGCTTGGAACCTGTCTGATCAGAAAACGTAAATACTAAAAGTCTGAGAGTATGAGAAAGGTACAGAATGTCAAATATTAACCACTGGTAACAGCAGGTGCAGGCAACAGTTTGCATGCAAGCTCAAAACTGAAATATATTATGAAATCCCTTTGAATATTTTTGGATGTGACACTGAGAATGTGAAGTTGGATTAAGGATCCTTCAGCCCAGACTGTTCTGTGTGGTTAATTCATGGATAGTGTTATATATATTGGATGGTGTAGAAAAATTCGTGTGTTATAAAATACGTTTTGTGTAAAATGAATCGAGAAATCAGTAACTTGACTATGATTGAGCCCAGGTGTGTCCAGCAGCGAAACTTGCTATTCAGACCCATTCTCCGTGGAACAATAAGCTTGGCCAAGGAACATTTACAACAGAAAAGGGATGGCCGGACTGGAGATGGCCCATAATCACCGCCTCCTACCGGCCATCAACACCTGATATGGATCGGGAGCCGAAAGACACGGCAATCAGGGGTTCCAGGAAATCTATTCAGCAGCCCAAGCCTGGCCAGGAAATCCTTTCAGAACTTGAAGTGTCAGACTTGCATATGAACACTATACCCAACCACACAATAAACTTTGCCTGAGGATACAAAAAACCCTATAAAAACCGGAGCCTAGAGACTGTACGGTGTGGACAGGGTGGATCAGTCTCTCGGAGGCGGTCTCCCTGCCACCCACACCAGTGTTGTTTCCTTTTATTGTGGCTTTTCCTTTTGGTGATGGGATTGTTTTAATAAATTGTTGTTTGATAATCTTTGATTTCGCTTTTCATTTATAACAGATAGAACGATGATAGATTAGTAAACGGTTCATTGTCCACACTTCTAACTCTAAACATACTATGAGCAATTTACTTACTGCTATGAAATAGGAAATGTAGTATTTGCTTTAGTTTCTTTTTAAAATGGCATTGTTTCATCAGTACAGAATCCAGGTCATGTTTTCTCAATCCTGTGTGCTTTTAAATAATGAATATGGATTGAATATGAAACATGTTTCATCCTTATTCTCTTAAGCTTTCAATTTATCATGGAAGCAGTCACAATTCCTTTGGCCTCTTGGAGCTCTCGAGCACATTGAAACATATTATTTCACCAGTATGAAATGGTATCAAAATACCTGGTGCAACCTTTGAAGGTTTCTCTAATTTATATTTATTAGAAATAACTGTCAGGATAACTCAGAGAGTAAGTGCCCTGCAGGCTGTAACTGATTAAGACAAAATACAACTATTTCGCAACAACCTTGACAAGGGAGGAAGGGGAGTGTTTGTCAGAGCCTGGATGGGGTTGTGTTCCTGAGGGTTGTGTGAGACAACCAGAGCCAAGTGATGTTGCTGTCTGGGGACTGCAGGAGGGAGATCCAAGGGAGGAAAGGATAGTGCACTAAGGAAGTGGTGTGGCCTAGAGAACACATGGAGCGATCCTCCCTCTCCCTCAGTGTTGGTGAAGGCCCTTCCTCAAGAGCCATGTCCTCTTTTGAGCATCCAGAACAGTGAGAAATCTCAAAACTATGGTTGAACAACCTGAAGGGAGACTCCAGAGAGAAATCTGGAAGGGGACAAGGGTTGAATCAAATGCAAATATGGTTACTATGAAAAAAAAGGGGTTGAATCTCTTCTTCCTCATGGTCGGGCTAGAAGTAATTGTAGTTAAAAGTACTCAAGCTGGGTACTTCAGAAAGAAATTGTGGGAATAAACCTAGCAGAATGGTGGGATGAACTGGTGGGAGAGGTGTGAAGTCACAGACCTTCAGCGTCTTTAGGAACAAGAGGAATAAACACCCCCCTGAGCATTTATTTTGTTTTGTAACTAGGAGATAAAGAGGTGATTTCCCTGTCTCTCTCATTCCTAATTTTTTTTTTGATTGTGTGGAAATACTTTCCTAATGTCCACTACTTCTGGTACGTATAGTGGTAGCCTCCTGGCAAATGACTCATGAATTTGGGTGTTTGGAAGCTGTGCATTTCTCCCAAGTCTTCCAGCCATGTACAGCGAGCTATCTAAAGCCTTTTCATCCATCAAAATGAAGCCACAGAGTTTGGCAGGGCTGAGGTTTCTCTCAGTTCCCACTGGAATGTGCAAATGTAGATTTCATTACTGACTTCCTGCCAGAAACCTTCTCAGGGGAAAAATCTGTATCATCTTAATGTGTTACCTTTCGTTACTTCTTTTGTACCCCTCCTCTAACAATTTTCTGTTTTTAAAGAAGCTGATATATTTTTCTCTAAAATCAGTGACCACTCAGGCAACTCCAAACTATTGATATGAGTGTGTGGGGGATTCTTTTTCAGACACAGACTTGAAAAGGGCTTATTGTATCTCTGATCCACTCTGTTTAGGAATCTTTTAAACTTATGATTTTTAACTTCTTATTTAACCTTGTTGCAAAGTTTGGCTTTTCCAGAATCCAAATGGTGCCTATGAGTTCATGTGGATTTATTGTGTGCCTGCATATAAATACAATATCTTATAGGGGTTTCTCATAAAGCATTTTTCATAGTTTCTTATTTATGCCCAGATCTCAAATCTGTCAGAATTGGGATTGAATAGGACACTTTGCTCTGTGTACACTGTTCTCTTTCCTCAAGTCCTCCTAAATGTGAATTTTCAAAATTTCTTTATGTGATTTTCCTGCAAGGTTCCCTATGTGGAATGTAGTGTTTTTAATGAGAACACTTCCCTTCAAGAGGAGATTATAGTCCTGTTAAATATTGATCAAAAATTTAAAGCTTGTTACAGCATTTATCAATCCAGTTTCTGTCAAAACTTCTGGGATTTGTACAGTTCATCTGGACAGAGGTAGACAAAGACTTTGGTTGTTGCCTCCTTCAGATGTTAGGAACAGAAAATGACTTTGCCAGTGGAAGAGAGTGAAGTGTCCTTATCAAGCACTCTCAGCAGATGTCTTCTCTCTCTCTTCTCAGAAAAGTTTTCTCAGGCTGACAGAATGCCAATATCTGCTGTTACCCTGGTGGGCCAGCTCTGTAAGTCATGGATTTGTTGGATGTGTGGGAGGAAAGTGCACAAAGCTTTGGTTCTTTAATCTGGTGCTTGACTGAATCTGGTCTACTGGCAGCATCTTAACACAGGAGGGAAGGGTTTTTGTAATCACACCTGGCACTGATTTGGGGAGAGGTCTCCCCTTGATAAATTTTGAACCTGGGTGGATTTCAACATTTGTCAGGAATGTAGAAGTCACCAAGCTCTACAGATTTTGTGAAAATACATGACCAGCAGAGGAAAGAAATTCTCTAGGGGAAGCTAAAGACTGTTCTGAAGACACTGAAGTTGATCAGAGGTAAGATAAAAATTCACAGACACCAGGCTTCTAAAATCCTGAGCCTACTTTTTGTTTTGTTGTTTTCCACCAATAGACACTTCTCCATAAATATTGTGTAGGTAAAGCACCATTTCCATGTTCTGTTTACACTCCCATGGAGCTGGCCTGAAGAGAGGGATTTCTCTAAGGAGAGCAGGAAGATAAGTTCCAAATTATTTTTTTGCCGTGGCACTCTGCTTTCTTGATGTCAAGAGAAGAAGCTATTTCAGAGGAATCTGCTGGAAATGTAAGCATGCTATTTGCATTAAGAAATGACACATGCATCTCCCTGGTGGGTGTTATTAGTAATGAGCATGGCCCCTTCACAGATGTGAACCAAACTCTGGAAAGGCTCCCCTGCACCCTCATTGTAAATCCTGATCTAATTCCAACATGCAATACCTGGTGGGAAACTCTACCAGAGCACAATTTCTTTGTGATTTTACTGACCACTGAAACTGAGGGTCGAGTGAAGAAATGTCAATGCAAAATAAGGATGCCTGGAGGAAAATCTACTTAATAATTTAAGTTTTACAGACTTTCACAAGAAGCAGTGAAAGGAATGTCATCCTTAGCATTCTGATGAAATTCCAGACTCTGTAATTATATTGACTCTGAACTCCACCTGCAGTTTCTATATAAAATCTGCTCTGCTTCCAGCTGCAGCCTGCTGTGCAGTGATGCTGCTCAGTGTCAAACAGGTGCTAGAGCTCATCTGAGAGGGAAATGATAATATAATTTATATAATTTATACAGTGTTTTGTTGCATATTTCAAAGCCCCTTCAAAATTTCTCTGGCTAAAATGCACAGCAGAAATGAGATACTATTTGAAGAGATTTTTACGAACCTGGCTGATCATTAAACTTTTTGGGGCTGTTAAATTGTTATGCTTACTTGTGGCTTTTGCCAAAACTTAAAACATAAATGCACTAGATCAGTGTATACATACAACAGTCAGGTTTCCTTAAGTTTAGGACAGGTCTCCTCGTAAAAGCAGATCAGCAGAAAGGTCCCATTGATTGAATAGAGAGTCTGTGCTACTCATTTAGGAGCAATTGCTGAGTCCTGTTTGCTGGTCAGGTGTGTATGGGCTCTGAAAGAATGTGCTCCTGTTGCACAGTTACCTTCAGTGGAAAGCCTTTCATCCTCTGTTTTGGGAAGAGTTGCTGAAAAAAGAGGTAATTTGCAGCTGGCTGATGCCAAGGGTGTGCCATCCTTCACCTGTGTTTTTGTAAGTGAGGCATTACCCAGGGTCTGTCACTCTGTAGGCTGTGGTTAAGGGTTGCTCTGCATGGTGGGTTGCTGAAAGGCTCTTTGGCTTTACCATTTGTTAAAAAAAATTTTAGAGCATTTCTCTTTAGGAATCCAGTTTGTAATTAATTAATGGTGCAGCAGAGTTAAGAGGTTTGCATTGCTTTCTCTTTAAGGAAGTGTTCCCTGTTCTGTAGATTTATGAAATGCACACTACTCCTAACACAGCTGTGCAGGACTTCCAGCATCTATAACCTGAATTTTGGCTTTATACTGGATGTGAAACATTCCAGACTGCATCAAATTCTTGTGTGTAACTCAGGTTTTCCTGGTGCCCTAGACTAATAATGATTTCCTCTGGTGGTTCTCCATTAATCTGGCTCACTTGATGATCAGAAGGATAATTTAAATCCTTACTTACGACCATGATCTTTAATGTGTTTATATTTTTAGCCATGAGACTACCAGTTCATTAGATCCCACTGCCATAATGCAAGTGTGTGTACAGCGAGAGATGACCCTTTTACTGAAATGAACTGGACAAAGTGCTTTGACTAGACAGTGAAAGAAAAGAAGCCTTGTCTCCTGATCCTCACCAGAACCTCAGCTATTTACCTAGAGCCAGCTGGATGCCGTAAAGCCTTCAGTACAGGAGTGTCTTTGAAGTGGTTGTATTTAATTTGCATCTTGCCTCTGATTCTTGAAGGTGCATTCTTACTGTTTATAGACAAAACAACAGATTCTTAGGCTAACCCTTACACCAGGAAATGCAGAGATTTTCTTTTTCCTGATAAATCCCAAACTGTAATTGAATGTAGAACTGTTTGAAGTGACTGGAAGGCTGTGGCTGAATTTAATTCAGGCTTTAATGTTTGTTATATATGAATAGAATTCCTTCCTAGAAGTAATTCATATTCTGCTAATGCCTGTATGAGAAACCACTGTGTGTGTTGGGGTGGGGAGGGGGAGAGTAAATGATTTGAGGAGAACTCGTGACACTGTGAGATGTGACTCAGAAATGACAGCTTGAGCCTGCAGGTGATGATTTAGTGTTAAGTAACTTGAGGGAAGGAATATTTTCCAGTTTGCCTTGGGCACTGAGAACCTTTGTGCTGAATGCATCTTAGAAATTTTCTCTGCAGACTTTTTAAGGCTGTGGGGACTTCCTAGAGGCTTCAGTGCCTTATCCTTGCTATTCATTCCTGCCTTGAGGTAAAACAGTGCCTGAACGCTCCTGGAGCTGTGAGGAATAATTCTCCTTTGATCAGGCATAGCCTGAGCCATGTGTTGCTGCTGTTCTTCCACTGATTTTTTTTCTAAATTGGGCTGCAAACTGAGAGAGATAGCTGCAGTTTGATCATTTGTAATTTATTACAAACTTGTCGTAGCGCAGGAGACCGTGGTTAGAAGCTCTCAAAATGAGAGCAATGTTAGCAATGTCAAATGAAGTTCAAAATTCACATCAGTGACCATGTTGAACTGTGATTTTCTCTCTTCTTGCATTCTCTTTTGCATCTAATTAAGACACAAGTCAGCAGTGTCCAGGTCAGAAGCTGTCCTGCTTTCTGCACACAGCAGAACTGCCAGCCACCTCAGGGGGGAAAATAAATGCCCCAGGTGTTTGTTCCACTGTGGTGTCTGAGATATTGCTGCCAGTGTAAATATGCCATGTTGGAATCCAGGCTGCTCATTTGGGAGCCCTGTACCTGTAAAGTTCTTTCATTTTTAAAGGCTACAGGCAGTCAGGAACTTACCACACTGTCACCTGTAGCCTGGTCTCTGGCACCACAACTCCCTGCTCTATTCACTGCTTTCTTGTTCATCCACAGGCAGTAGCATATTTTGCCTCTTGGAGACACTCCTTTGAGAAGTTTCATAGCCTTACCTTTTAAAAATTTTGCAAGTGACATCCTAAGCAAATATGAGTGGATTAGTGAGAACTGCCATAATCTATAAAGATTTAAAACTGTCTTAAGTTATCTTAAAGAAGTGAGTGAAGAAAATTTGTAGAACTTCGACTTTTCACCAAACAAGATGACCCTTTGTTTCCATCTGAGATATTTCAATTTTTAACTTTAGGAGGTAACCACCTGAATGATGATATTCTGCCTGGTTCAAAGTGATGTATCTTGTGATGCAGGGAGTCAGTCCATCAATGGGATCCCTCTTGTGGAAGATCTGAATTTGAGTGAAAAATCCTGACTAATTTCATCTAGAGGTTCCTTTCTTTATGATTCTAATATAGCTGTTAATTGCTTAAATGAGTGATTTTTCTGAAGGGTGTGGTATCTAACAGTGTCTTTGTCAGTCTGGAGAAGGATCTTGTGTATATCAAGGGGAAGCATTCCCACTTATTGTCATTATATCAAGATTCATTGTGGTACTTTGTCTCCACATCCCAGGAATATCACTAATTTCCTATTCTTTCACTGCTGGAGCAGAGGAAGTGTGTCTGTTTCTCCAGGAGAGGGTGTCCCATCACTGCGTGCCAGAAAGATCTTACATTCAGACTTACACACACTTTGGTCTGCTTTTTCCCGTGCTGTATCTCAGCCAAAACCAGCTTGGAGAAATGCAAAGAGAGTAAATAAAAAAAGAATAGAAAGACTAATGTGTTAGAAGAGGTTGATGGAAAGACTCCACATATGTGTCTTTCACTTTCAGGATTATTGGTATTGACAAATATTGCTGTTGAGCATAGAATGTAGTTCAAGTGTCCTGGGGGAATTGTACCTATCACAATCATTTTTCCTTTTCTGTTTCTGTAGCAGTCTATATTATATTATATTTAATTAATTCCTTACCAAACTGCAACACCTAATTTGTGGGCCATATTTCTGTCCTTGTTAGATTTTATTTTCAGAAACAAAGTGTGTTCTTTTCAGCAACTACAATATTATAAACACCCATGCTGCGGAGTACCTTTATTTGCTTTTAGCTGCTCTTCAATGTGAATGCACTGTGCCTCTTTCCTTCTTTTCTTTTTAAACAGTGACTCATTATTCAAATGCATGGCAACTTTAATGGAAATTTGCATGGGGCTGTAGAATTCAGGCTGGATGATGATTATGGAATGAATGTGTGAAAAATTTGTTTGGGATGTCAAGTTCTTTGTTATAATTTTGGTTGTTATTGTTTTCCAAAACCCTGGCAGCTGAAGAAGGAGAAAAAGAATAAGCAGAGAGAGGATCGATAGCAGGAAAATTAACTCCTAATGTAAAATGACAGCTTGACAGGGAATATATTCAGCATGAATTGCAAATACAGCAAAGTCTGGGAACCCATATCTCATACTTTCCCCCCCTGATTCTATGTAATTCTTCTGCAGATAGTCTTATATGTACTAACAGTGTTTGCATCATAGGATCAATATTATGTTGCAAAAGCATTGTCAATATGATTAGAACAGTCTCATGCCTCCAGAACAGAATCTGCAGTTAATTTTTTGCTGTGGTAAATGTTAATTTTGGGGGAATACACTTAATTCCAAAGAAGTCTTCTCTATTCCATTGACTCACTTCATAAGAATAAATAATCTCAAGATTTCTGTTCTGTGGTGCTCAGATGTCACAGAAGTAACTTAAAGTGGTATTATTAGACCTGAACCAAAGCACTAGTCCTGACTTGTCTCATGAATTGTGGTGGCAATCAAATCCAGGCTCAGATCCTCAGCTCTGGATTTAGAGATGATGATTTTTGGATGATGGTAGTGGGTGTGTGGTGTTCAGTTTGTGCATTGTGTCCTTGGTACCTGGGGCTCAGTCGTTTCTCCAAATGCTGTATGTATTGTTTGCATTTTTCTCCAGCTGATTTTAGCTCTGTTTGCTAGACGTGATCCTTGCCCTCTCTGAGCTTTGAAATAGCCAACACACCTTGCATCCTGTGTGAGTGTGTACACAGCCCCCCATGGACTTTCCTTTCGTGTTTTGGCTTTCCCAGCCTTTGCTGTGTGGGAGTCTCAAAGGACCACACGTGGAATGTTTCATCTGAGATTTCTACAAAACAACTAATTCTTTCAGATACTTTCCACAGCTGCAAAGCATTCGTTAGAACCAACTGAACTTGATTGAAAACTAGGGAAATGTCTAGTTTAGTAGCAGTAAAAGGATTAGAATTAGATGTGGTTTTGTGGCATGAGCCTGTTTTATGTCTGAAGCTTAACATTTAATAGAATGTGTGGCTGAGGGACTCACCTTGCTGTGGTATCACACTCATTCCTGTGCTTACATGTGTCCAGTGGAAAAGATGACATTTGAGGAAAGCAAACACTTGACTGTGTTCCCTGAAATTTCCTGCAGGGACTTGGTTCCCGTCTCCTGAGAATGACTTGCAAATCCTTGTACTGTGGCGATTCAGATCCCCTTTCGCAGCTACAAACAGACCCATCAATTATCATTCTACATCTTAAGCCAAGCGGTCATTCCCTCAGCCCCCTGCTTGGCTCCTTGGCCATGGATCACAGCTCCTGCACTCGGGCTCATATTCATTCCTTCGGCTGCTGGAGCTGAAAGATCATCGGCCAACTCCTCCGGGGCATCGTGCTGATGCCTCTCTCCCTTCCCGAGGCTCATTAGCATCCCGCGGGGCTCCCCAGTGTGCCTGCGCTCCCTGCAAGGAGCAGGGACTTTGTGCCGAGTCAGCCTACACAGGATCCATCTTGAGCAATTCTGCCTCTCCCCTGTGAGAAATGAGCCCGATATTCCCTCCCTGCTGTGTGTCACACCAGTGAGTGTGCACGGGCTCTCCTTGATGGAACAGCCTGCAGTGGGTGAGGCTCTGTGTGTGTGAGGGTGTGCTTCCACATGCCCAAAGACGTGGTGGTTATTGTGCCAAGTCAGAGACGTGAATGTCAAGGCATTCCACAAAGCCTAGAAGGGATAATAAAAGTATTTATGAATATTACAGTCGTAACTGTTACATTTTTTAAGGCCTCCAAAGACTGCACTGATTTATGACAGTGTAGCTCTTAAAACAACAACAAAATATATATATATCTCTATCTCAAAAACTTACTACATACAAAAGAAATTAGGGAAGTCAGAAGCTATGCATTCAAAGAACTATCTAAAAATAAGAAGTACAGCTATAAAGTTTAATATCCCACTGAGCAAAGGAGAAGGTTTTTCTTGTCTGGCTACAGGACCATGTGTAGTTTTGCTGAAATGTAGTCCTCATTTTGCCTCATACAGTCTCTATGGCAGTGACTGCTATTTTTACTTTAGATGGGGGCTTTTTAATTTCATTATTTATGTTTTCCTTACCATCATAAAGGAGGTATTGTGAGTGTTCTCTGCATTCTGCATATTTAATTCTAAACTCTGACATGCAACAGCCCTGGTTTGGGCTGTGGCAGCTGGAAATTCAGTACAACTGGCATGCCATCCCCAAGTCTGTAAAGGAAGTGGAGTGACAAAAATACAAACTTTGCAATAGAACAAATAAAAAAAAAAATGCTCATGGAGACCAACTGGTGTTGTAATATACTCGCATTGTGACTGCTCTCTGTCACTGTCTGCATGCTTAGTATTTTTGTGTAATTTTGGCTCTGTATTCTTGGGTGCTGTGGTAAGGATTCAGTGGTACAGCACAAGTGTCCAGACATGGAAGTTTGATGTCTGGTCATGGCAGCCTAGGGTGGACAGTGAAGTGCTCTCTTCCATTGACAGAGATGCAAATTTTGATAGCCTGAAATAACAGTCACTATGAGAGAAATTCTGAAAGTCAGTGAAGAGACTGAAGCAATTGAGTGAGAAGCTTCTTGTCCCTCTCAAACAGTCCATATTTTTACTGATTCTCCTGAAGTATCTTCTGTCTTGGTGAAAAAATTCTAGCTAGCCTCTTCCAGAACTGTGAGAAAAAACATATGAAAGTTTTGCTTCTTTTCAGAGAATTGTTAAATTACTCTTTGGTTTATTTGTGATGCTGATAGTCATGTAAGAAATGGCCTGTGCGAGTAGAAATGTGAAATTTAGTACTGATGTTCTTGGATGTAGAGTGTAGAAAGGAGCCGAGGACTTTGTCTAGCCAAGATGTTCTGGCACATGAGAGGTCTGACTTTTAGAGAGAGCAAAAACTAAGTTTGCTAACAACCTCTTAGTTTGTTAACAACCACTGAAAATGAGATGTCAGAAATACAGTAAATAATAGTGTACCACTTCAGGTTAAAATTTAGAATTCCAGTCCAGAAGTTTTAGCCTCATATATGAATTTAATTACATAAACATTTATTTTAAACTGCTGCATTGACTTGTAGGAGACCAAATTCTTTTGGTCAGGCACAAAAGATGCAGCTCTCAGAAAATACCTAAGCTTTCTCTCCCTTTTNTTTTTTAAATATACCTTCTTCCCAAGGTGATTTGAGTAGCATTAAAGAAGTTATGATAATCAGAGCCTGAGAGCTGGATAGATTTATGTTGCTGAAATGCCTCCTTAGCCATGCAGAGAGATGGCAGAGTGAGAGCTTGTTAATTATCACCTGAAACCAGTTTCAAGCTCTTTTTGTCCATGCCTGATTTCAGCCATCGGTCAGGAAGACAACAGGGAAATGAGAGTTTAAACACCAGCCTCTAATGAAATCTCTTGGAGGTTTATTTCTGGCCTTGCTTTGTGCTGGCTGAGTGTCTCAAGGCAAGTACCTGTGTCTCCTGCAGAGAGGAGTTGTAAGCCATGCTGTGCAGCACCCTGAGAGGGTGTCCCAGTGGGGCCCAGTGGAACAAGTTGTACTTCTCTTCAGAAACCCTGCCCAGATTCTGTTTCTAGAATGCTTCAAGGTCCAAGGTGTGTACAGACAAGTAAAGTGAGAAGTGCCCCACAAATCACTGTGGAAATGATGTATTTAAATGCTTAGGTAATGCAGTGGTGAATCCTGTATAAAAATTGTGTGTAACCAGGAAAGGGCACAGGGTAATATATAGACTTGTTGCTTTAAGGTATTTCCAGAGACTAACTACATTTCATGTTCTCCTCATTAGTCAGAATTTCCATACACTCCTTTCATCTTCGTTATTTCGTCTGTCATGTGCAGCAGTAGAAATCTTAAACTGGTTTTCAAACATAATTCTAGGAAAGTGCCCCCCCACCCTTTTAGCCTCTGCCATGAAATACAACAGAGAAGAACATTTAAAATAAGACATCAATTATAGAACATATGCAAAAAATTGAAATGCCATAGACTTTATGAAGAAGTCTTGCAGATATCTTTCTTGTTGTAAAGAGAAGTGACAAGACCCCAAGCTGGTTAAAGTTTTGTGAGAAAGGTGCTAGAACCTTCTGTCATAATCTCTTCTCAAAGGCTTTAGCTAACAACACACAAGTTCTGTTACAACATAAGCCATAATAATGTATAAATACACAAAATTCATAATGTCCATGTCAATCAGGATGTAAACCAAAAAGTTGAAATAAACTCTTAACTCCTCATCCCTTCTCAGTTCTGTCATAGTGGCAGAAGGTAGGTCCTTGCTTCTATGCTTAGTTTAACTCATTTCAGTTGTTTTGTGGACTGCAAAAGCCTCTAGCAGTGCCTCTTGGTCTCTCAGATGGTTTATGAATTGTTTCTCCATTTCTTTCAGTGTGCATTTGTTTGCTCCCTGTTTGAGTTTAAGCTTTTTTGCTTTGTGCTGTGGCTTTTTCCCTCAGAAGTCCCAAGGCCACGGCTCAGTTGCTGTTGTGCTGAGTGTGCTAACTGAGCTGCTGGGATTCTGAGGGAGAAGTGACTCCCACTCCAAGGGCCCTTGTGCAGCCCTGTCTGGCACTGGGTAGGGAAGACCTGCACTGGAGAGACGGATGTGGGTAGCACTGGTTGTTTTCATCTGTCTTTAGAAACCTGTTCATGTCTGTGGTTATGCCCATCTCTGGCTTTGCAACACTGTTATTTTTGTTTATTCCATAGCATAATCAGAATATGAGTGTTCCTCAGTAAAAATAAATGGTAATCGATGCAAATGCAATATTTTTAATATTCATATTGCTACTGTCCCTTAGCCAGCCTTAGATTTGCTTTGTTAAACACTCATGTATGTTGAACAGAGGTATGAAGTGATATATTGAGTTTTGGGGTTGGTTTGGTTTTATTTTCCTTCTAAGTGGTTGCAGTTACTTCAAAACCCATTCATTTCTGTTATTCAAATGTTGAGCTCCATTAGCCAAATGCAAGCTTAGGAAACATTAGGCCCAGAAAGCTCCCACCTGGAAATGCAAAATACATCTTAAACAAATAATTCCTCATCTTCCTCGTCTTCCTCTTCTCTGCACACTGTGGGTAGTCTCCTCTGGAGAGGGCAATGAGATCAAAACCATATGAATGCTCTGGAGAGGGGAAAGGCCCAGAACTGAATGGAAGGCATCATTATGGGCTCATTCAAGCTGCTGATTATCAGAGAAAGCTGAGCCTTGTACCAACTTGCTAAAAGTACTTTTAAGCATTAACACATCATCATAATACTTGTAGGAGTTTGGATGGGGGGAAATAAGCCACAAAAATAGTTTTCTGTGACTTTAACTTGATTTGGTGAATGACAATATGTTCTCAATGCTGTTTGTGTCGTTCACATTATGGTTGTGGCCTTAAATAATTAGTTAATAAACAAGGCTATGGTAAAGTCTATGTTGCTGCTTTCATCATATGCTGGAAGTATTTCAGAGGTTAGGAGTGAATGGCAGGGTCAATGAGGTCTCTTTGAACTCATTTGCCCCTTAATTCTTCCATAATCTTTAAATCTGCATTCCATTACCTCTCAAACATTTGCTGAACATGATTCTATGTCAGTTAAGATGCATACTCCTGGGTTCAAATAACCTCCACTGCCCTCTCTTCCTCTCTGTGGCCTCCACTGGGTTCCACTTAACTGCATTTCAAGCTCTCCAAGATGTGGTAGCTATTTGGGAAAGCAAAATCATGTTATTTCTTCTTCTGTGATAATGGCTGTCTTCTTGAGTGTTTTCTGTCAGATCTTGATTTCCCCCATTCAGTGTTCCTGGTTTTGATGGCTTTCCTTTCTCCATTCTTTGTGAAAGAATCATGTGAATTTAATTCTTTTGCCTCACCAAACTCTGCTCAATTCAGTGAAGCTGTTGAGATTAGTAAATCAGGAGGGCAGAATTTCTACATAATGTTATGGTCGGTGTTTGGAGTTTAATCTGTAATGTCCTTTCATGTGTCTTTTCTTAACCTAATGATAAGTGATTGTGTAATGTTGGCTCTGGGCCTATCTAATTTTTTTCCATGATCATGTGGCATTTTCTGTTTTTTTAATGAGCAATTTTTTGTTTCTTGGTAGTTTGAGGTTTTTTTCTTTTCTACACATGGGAGATAGAGTTTAATGGGTTCTCAATGCCTTTCTCTTGTATTATTCCTTGATCATTCTTAGACTAAGACTGTGTTCTGATTTTTCATCTCTCATTTCTTCTCCTGTGTGTTGTTATTCTCTGGATATTGGCATTGCATTCTCTTCCTCCTTGGATTTTCATTTGTCATCAGTCCTCTTTGTCTGATGATTGTACCTTTCCATTCCAGCTACACCTCTAGCATCTCCCTCAAAAGATCTTTCTTCCTCCATCTGTCTGAGGGTGGCACACAAACCCTCTCTTTTCTTTGCAGCTTTCTAGTGAATGTTCTTGTCCCTGATTAATTTCATTGGTTATAACAGAATTCAGTGGCAATCTCTTTGCTGATGACCATTAGATGGGCCCATTTCAGACCTGATTCCTTAGGACCAAACTGAATCTTCATCAGGTCTCTTGTATCTTTTGGATGTCCAGTCCATCAGCTGCATTGCCAGAGCTCTTATCAGTGTGTGTTGGGAGAATCTGCCCACATTTCCATGGCTTGCCTGGAACAGAGCAAGGTCTGTGCTGATAACTGAAGTTGTACATGTTGCTTTTGTTTTTCTGTTGTTTCCATGGATTTTCCTGATTGTTATAAGCTCTGTTTCTACCTGTTAATTCCATTACTTTGAGTGCTTGCATGTGAACCTTGAGAGGGACCTCTGTGGAGTCAATTGTATTTGTACTGGATTTTGTACCCATTTTAGTACTTCTTTCTCATGCCTTTTGTACTCAGAAAGACATATTCCATTGTATTCCAATCTCTGGGACTAAATAACATGAGCTCAGAAAGTGTTTCTTTGTCACACTTCGGCTAAGAAAACAACAGTTCTCCAGTCTTCCATGGTTTTTCAGTCTCCTCAACAGATCAGTTGCTGGATTTTGACTTATCTAACTTCCTTTTCAGCCCTTTAATAGTTATGTTATTGGTAGAAAATATCAGTTCTTTTTCATCCTACTTAAACTAATTTTACACCTGTATATTCCCACTAGCATTGACTTAATTTACTGTGAAGTGAATGAAATCAGAATCAGGACCACTGAATGTATAAAACACACTCGGATCTGCAGCTCTGATGAGCTGTGAACTGTTTCATGGCAATTTTGAGTGCAGGATGGTATACAATGACACACTGTTTGGTACTCGGGGAGAGCCAGGCCTGCAGGGCCCACAGGAGACAGGCAGGAGGGCTCCATAAAAATGAGAGAAGTGACAGAACAGCAAGTGAGAAGAAGAGAGAGGGAGAATGTGAGGACAGATAGAAGAATGTGTAAATGGACTGATGAATGATGAGAGAATGTGCAGCTGAATTAAAGAATGTGTGAGCTGATAGATGGGAGATTGGGTAGGCAGACAGTACCAAATGCATTTTAGGGTAAAAATAACTGTTCCAAAGAGCTATAAAGGGGAAAAGAGACTGAGGGGATATAAAGATTAAATAAAGGGCTCAAAAGATAAGGGCATTCACAACCAGGCTGGCAAACATGACAGTGGCATGACCAGGAGAACATTGCTGAGCAATTAAGGAAAGGAGAAAGACAGCAGGGAAACGCTTGAAGGAAACTTCTAAGTGACACCAGTGTGGCAGGGCCAATCTAGTAGTGCTTTGGATTGCCCTCTGAAGAAGCTGGTTTTTCTTCTGGGGGTGTCCAGAGAGGTTTTTAAGGCCATGACTTGCCTCTGTTCTGTGCATATTAACTTGGACGGATGTGAAGCATATTTCTAATCTTATTTTGCGGCCTAGGTTAAGAGCCCACCTATGACATGTGGTTGCTGACCCTCCAGAGCTTCTGGTATCCTCATATATTCACGTTTCCTGAAATAACTTTGGAATTCTAAGGAACATCTTGAGAGGTGTAAGCTCTTAATCTGGCAGTGAAATCAGTTCCCTTAGATTAGGCACTGTAAACCTCCCAGGTCGTGAGATGCAGCATCCTCAGAGCAGGTAGCTGGAAGTGATCTCTTCTGTACAGCTTTAGGAAGATACTTAGATTTCAGTAGAGGGGACTGGGACCACTCTAATGAACAGTGAGAATCAGCATTTATTTTTCTCTATTCCTTGTCTATTCCTTTCCCTTAGATAGCCTTACCTCATGGGAAATGCTGGTAAGAATGGGCTATGTTGTTGTTGTATGTTTTGACTGGAAGACTGAGGCTGTCACTTCTTATGAAGTCTTAGCTGGAATTTACTACTGGAAACTAGTCTGAGTTAAAATTAAGTGCTATTTTTGACTGGTTAGATTTTATTCTCCATCTGCTACATAATCTGTTTTGCCATGGTGCTGCACAAATGCTTTTGCTGGGATGAGAAATGAGGTTGTTAGGGACAGAAGGAGGCAGCTGTTGAGTAAATCTGCTTTTTGTGAGGGCAGTGCTACCTTAGAAGTGTGTGTGACTCTACTGATAGTGATTTTAGTTTGGTTTTTTTTTTTTTTGAACTGATGTAACAGGGTTCACTACGGGGCAAAAGAGGAGGTTAGAGCCTTCTTGGACTGCTGTCATGTACCAGGTCCTATGTGACAGTATAAACCAGCAAGGGCAAGGGATATGTGTTGGTGAGGGACTGCTGGCTGGTTTCATTGTCTTTTAGGCATGGTAGGAGCAGGATTTAAATAATTCTTACTCTTTGATCCCCACAGGGAGGATGTTCCTGTGTTAACTCCACATGGAGCAAACTCATTGTAGCAAAACACAACCACAGTACATAAAGATTTGCGATCTATGTACATTTATGACTCTCTATAATTCATGAGCATTGTTTTGCCCAATAAATGATCTTCTTTTGAGTACTGAAGCCATCCTATCTGATTGCTGAAACCAATCAATATCACTAAAAACATAAACTATGACAGTGGTCATTCATAAAGGCCTATTTTCTGCAGGTACTGTTCTGGTAGACAGCAGAGCTGTAGAGGTTGTTGCATTTTTAAAGCAAACTGCAGTGTGCAAATAAATCCAAACTGTAAGAATTCTCTTACAAGAAAATGATTTTTGAAATATATTCCTAAAAATTCCTTTCATTTATTACATGAATTTACTATCTATGTTCTGCCAAGAGCTTTGTGAAACAGAACTGCTTCGTCTTCACCCTATGCATGAGTACAGACATCCACATCTGCACTACTTGGAGACAGACTAAGATGTTCAATGTTTCTGTTGAGGACTCTGTGAAGCTTTTAGGGCTTGGTTTTCTATGGAGTGAGATGATTTTTTAAGTCTCTTTTAATTTTCCTGAATTAATAGACTTCAAAATAATCCAGGCAAAAAAGAGGTAATAAAACTCCATGCTATTTTACTAGACTCTGCATAGTCAGGATATAAAGTAGGATTTGATCATTTCACCCAGGAGCTGGAGCTGGTGACCAACAAATATCTGATCTTGGCTCAGAATAAGTATGGTGAGCAAAACTGTGCTCTAGGGAGATGCATGGCTTGAATTAAGGAAGTGCTGTAGAGGTCACACTTGAGATACAGCAGTGAAGGTGATTTGTTTTGGTGCAGTTCTTAATATGCTTGTAAGCAGAAAGGATAGGAATTTTATTTTAATAAACTCTAAGATTTCTTTGCAACTTAAAAAATGTATTGCCATACCTTCTGTGACTTTCTGAAGTGTCTGTAAATAGCTGAAATAGATTAGAAAAAAATCAGTGCTGAGTGGTTGTCCTTGCTGATCTCATGACGGGGGTGGGAAGATGTTAGAGGCACTGATGAATAATCTATACATCTTCACTAGTCATCCAAACCTTTGTGGTCATGTGGTCATGCAAGGTTAAAGGTCCTGGCAAGGTTGGTAATGGTCCCATGTCCTCACTCAGTTTTTATCCAGTCTGTTGTCTGAGGAGGATTCATAAGGGGTACAGACACAATTTCAAGTCAATAGGGTGCTAAACTTTAGAGATAAGTGATGGGGAAAAGGAGTATAAACTTCAACACTCCAAACCCTATCATCTACTTTTTTTCTTGGAGACAGTAAGCCAGAACTATCTGGTGGATACAGTTTAGGATTTTATACAAAATAGAAAGTCAGAGAGAAGTGGATGTCTTACTGTGTATTCTTGCCAATTATTTTCTGAATATTTCCCTGTTATGTTTTAGTGGGGCTGGCCTGTTGTGCTTAGCAGCATCAGTTACTGAGAATTTTAGAATGACCTGGTGAGACTTTCACACTTAGTTTGATCAGTTAAAACTGGAAGAACTGTCCCATTTCCACAGTTACAATTTTTAACTTGTATTTAGTGAAACATTCCAGAGGAGACCACAGTAATATTGTTATCTGAGATGTTTTTTCAGGTTCCAAGCACAAGAAATGCACTGATTTTACTAATTCAGGGTAAAGCTCAGCAGAAATCATGGGAAACTTTGCAGGTCATAGAATAACCTAAGGACACCAGTGGCTCAAGGCTGATCACGTTATAACTTCATGGTGTGTCTGTACTGTGTGCTACAAGACAGGGCAATGCTAGAAACTACAGAAGAACAGTCACTTAAAAGCAAATGAGCCCAAGGTATATTAGGACAGCATTCAGTGTACATGGGAACATCCAACTCAGCACACAACTCTCCTTTTCCAGAAGCTGTGCTGGGTTTATCAGTAAACTCTACTTCTGTGTTTCCCAATTCCAGTGCTGCCCAGCCTCGCTCTCCGGGGCTCTACATTCAGGGTGTCCCTGTACAGAACCTCTGTCCTTCTTCTCTTCCCCCCTGCCCCTTGCAGCCATAAGAATAACCCAGCCTTGTTCTCTGGGGACAGGTATCATTCTCCAGTATCTGCTGAGAATCCTTGAGTCAGCCCTAGAGCCAGGCTAATTAGTCAGAGCACAGCACCATGTTGACACAGAGAGCCTGCTGCTGGGAGCAGAAATGAAATCTGTGTGCTGTACCACAGGCAAGTGTGTCTCATGGAGCTGGGATGTGCAGCTGTGCAGTGGCTTTATGCTGTGCAGTTATTCCCTGTAAGGCATATGCTTTGGATAGCACAATTCCAGCCAAACAACAGTTAAATCAACTCAGTTATCAGGAAAACAGTCTAATTGTCTGTTAGGTGCTATGTATTTCTCTTCTGGTCCCTGTGCAATATTACGTTAATCTTGTTTATCTTAGATTTTGTCAAAAACTCTTCCCTTAAACTAACACTAAAGACTGGCTATTCTCCTTTCCACCAAGAGAGATGTAAAAGTAGCTCATGTGCTAGACCTGTGTTTCTTCTACACACCTGCAGAGCAGGGCAGTAGTCAGTAGCTAAAAAAAAAATTATGATGGATAGCAGCAATTATAAACCAATAATATACGGGAAACAGAAAAGATTGCTAAGAATTTCCTGCCATATGCATTCAGGAGGCATCTGGCCTACATCTGGGAAAACACACACTCAGGGAACTGCAGCTTGCTGGAGATGCATGTCTGTGCTATCAAGAATAATGACAAAATAGTGCTATTCATGTTTACTTCTTTGTGTGTTGGGGGGAGGCATGGAATACTCAATAGGAAGCATTTCTCCAAACAGATGGAGTACAAGGCAGCATTAATTGAGGAATAGGGGAGATCACCTTGTGAGCTGTTTGCTCACTTTATTGCTTAATCATATTCAAGATGATTGATAGCATCCCTTAAAGGGTGAGGTACTGTGACTGTGATTAGCATAAGTGGTGACACGTAAATATGACCGACCCCAACATTTACATTTTGGCTTAGTGGCCACAGGGACAAGTTGATGTGGAGGAATGCATATTGCTAATGAGTCATTAACAACAAGGAGGATTGGAACCCATCTGAAGGTTGTGCCTGCTGTGTCACCAGAGCAGAGTAATTTCTTAAAAAAGAATTGGATGCCTTTTGGGAAAATTGAAGAAGGAAGAAGATTTTTTTCTTAAAGAGTATTTTCTAACGTGTGGAAAGTTTTCAGGTGGTGAT
>VXBB01017992.1:157626-302513 GCA_013399915.1 Illadopsis cleaveri | reverse complement strand
AAAAAAAAAAAAAAAAAAAAAAAAAGCTTCAAAAATTTGCCAGAGGCAAGGTACAGAGTATCCCATATCCAAAGTGTAGAACCGGGACTGCCTGGACAGTGAAGGCTTGATTCTGAATTCAGTAAAGTGGGCTGTCTGGAAAGACATGGTATCACCAGTCAGCAGTGCCTTGATCTCTACAAGGCAGAAATTCCTGGTACCAGCAAGTTGGAATTATTACAACAGCATTTTCAGAAAATTTTAATACCCACAGCAGCTCCAGCACTGCACAAAGGAGCTTTTTCATCTAGACAATCTGGTGGCAAAACATACAAACATCTTTTAGAAGTGTCCTCTCATCTTTGGGGCAGATTGTGAAACCACAATGAAATCCCCAGGCTAAAATGTTGTTCAACATAAGTTTGGTGCTCATCTGAAGACCACAGCTGCACTCAGTGTGGATACAGCTGGGTCAGAGCAGGATTTCTGGAACATGTTTTAGAAGGATACCAGGACTGTAGCTGTGCCCTCCTGCTACAGGGCTTGTGAGGAGGAAGATTCCTTCTTTGCTCTCTGGTATCAGCTCTGGCCACCCTTGTGTTCTAGTCTGGAAGAAATAGAACCCAGCATTTGTGCTTGGTTGAAATTCAGATGGTTTTGTTCTTCCTCTTCCCCCCTCCTAGAAATATTGTGATTTGCACAGATTTTTCTTTATTCACCAGGTATTCCAGACACAGTAATTTCTGATACCTCTGTACATGCCTTGATTTCTGTTTTGTTGTCCTGAAATCAATCTGGGATGCTTCTCATTAACCTGCCAAGAGTCCCTGGCTAAGTTTTATAAGCTCTGTGCCACTTGTCAGCAGACTGGTATGAAGATGTGAGTGTGGACCAGGGAGTTTCTGAAAGTCTTTTGCTGTTGTTGATAATGTTGACAATGGTAGAAAAACTCAGAAGTTGCAATAGAATTTTTAAGTCTGTGTAATCACATTATTCTGGTCCCAACTGCAGAATTCTGAACATTTTCTAGTTCATTTGAAAGAATATGTATGTTTGTGTATACATATATATATACACATAAAAGGAAGTATAAAATCAATAAAATTTTGTCTGCAACAGAACTTTTGTAATTTGTGACAGTACCCTTAAGCATAGCCTCCATGCATTTTGACTTCATGATATGAGTACAGAAATAGAGAAAAAACAAAGAAATTGTAATGTGATTTTGAGAAAATGATTGATATGTTGCACTATTTATGCCGAATTTCACCTTGGCATGGTCCTGACATTATGTGATGTTAAACTTCGAAGAAGACAAGAGACAAGTATTTCTCTCTTGCCCTCTGCAAGAAAGTGAAAGGAGAGTAGGAATACAAATACATCTTTATTTCTACCTGATGAGGGAATTCTTTTCCAAAATAGACTTTTTCACATTTATTGATTTCCTATATATAAAATATGCTTGGAAATTTGCCTAAATACAAAATCTTTTTCAGCTAGATTTATTTTTCCTATCAAGAATCTTTTCTTTTTTATTTGATAGTTTGAAGTGTGAGGATGTTTCCTCAGTCAATTCAGTAGAGCTGGATTTTCCCTTGAATTCCTTACACTTGAAGAAATAAATGGCTAAATTCTAGAAATTAAACACCTGGAAAATATACATATCTCTGTCTAGATCTGAAACTCTTCAGCAAATGCATGGAAACAAAGCAAATCCGCAGTACATTAATAAATACCTGAATACTAAAATTATTAATTAAATGCCGCATTTGAAGTTAATCTTGACAGGCAAAGCACTATCTGTCTGTATCAGTGTTTGAGGCGGTCTCTTTGACACCCTTGTCCAACCTCTGTAGCAGTTAATAAGCTTTGAGGAATAATCTTTGCGTTCTGGAAGGTCAGGAAAGTCTTGGTTTAGTTTTGATGCAAAGTTCTGTGTTTAATGCTTTGCACTTGGAGCAAGCAGAAATTTGTCTCTGGAAAGATCCTGCCTGCATCTGTTCCCATTGTGCTCCGTATATACTCCCCAGAGTCAAATGTAGAGTCTTAAGGCACAGCTGTTGGCTGATGGGGGGCTCAGAGATTTTCTGTGGATAGCTGTGCAATCTACCACAAGTAATTGCTCCTGAAGTAGTAGTAGTAGTAATAGTAATAGCAGTAGTTAGTGTTTGATTCAGATCTTGGCTGGGGTTTGCACACAGCATCCCAGGAGCTGAGCCTGCAGGCTTGCCCCAGTGCCTGTGTGTGTGGGTCAGAGAGCTGCACCCCAAGTGTTGCCATGGAATAAGCTGGCACGTCCAAAGTGTAAAAGAGTTATTAACACAACAAGCAAGAGCACAGGGAAAACAGTCTGTGTCAACAGCTGAGCTGATGAGACTTGATTTTCTTGAGATTTATGACCTGCATGGGAGGATTATACCCTGCATGGGGTGCAGTAGCTGATGTCTAATAGCAGGTTAAGGTTCCTTTTGCAGTCTTTTTCTCTCCAGAATGCTAAACCTCTCTATCCTCATTCCAACTGGGTTTGGTGTAACTTTAAGAAATTAAGATAATTTGGATTCCAACCTTTTTGTCAAATTGTAAATTAAACAATAAGTTCAGCACTTACTAGTGGAGAGACAGGTAGACAAGTATATCTAGAATATGATCATAGGAAGCTCAGGTTTTTTAGAACATCATTTGTGCTTTGAATGAACCAGAGCTCTTTGATGCAGGAAAATTTTCAGTTGGGTCTGTCTTGGATGTCATTATTAAAGAACATGATGTTGAAATTCATAACCTCAAGCTGGAGAAAGAAAAGAGCCCCATTTATTACTGGCTGCAGCTGTCATTTCCACGAAGTAATTTTTACTCCTGGTTGTATGTTGCATTATTACAAAGAGCACGATTACACAGAAGGTGATTTGAGATTGAACTTGCTTTTCTGAATGGCTTGCCATAGGTGTAATGTAAGACACTTTCCTGCCGTGGAAATGGATGTTTACTTCTGGTTTATGTTTTTGCACTGCACGGAACTGTGGCAGTCAGTTTAAGGATATTACATTTATGGAAGTAGTTTAGTAGTACATTTCAAGTATACATTTTACCTCATGTCTCTTAGGACTCAGGAAAATATATATCCATGTAGATAAAAACCTTTATGGCACTCGCAGCAAGTGAAAATCTGATTTTGCTTATAAAATCTTTTTCAAGGCAGAAAATGCTTTCAAGGGAACAAATTTTTTATGGCAGACCCCAAAGGCATTATGCTAACTTGGCAATGCAACTCTTAAATGACCAGATCTTTTGATTTGAGAGTATTGTTTGTTTTCCACCTATCATCCAAACAAATAGTAACAATGAAAGATTGAAGTGAGGAGTTTGCTGGTTTTCTTTTTTTTTTTGGGAGGTGGGTGTTGTGTGTGCATTTAAACATCGCGTGGTGTGTTTCTGAAAGTCCCACACAAACAGCAGAATGAAATTCCTAATCTTGACCAAGGCCATGCACATTCTATTTAAGTTAATTCAGTTCTAGGGAGTAGAAAATATGAGACCCTTCTGGTATAATTTTCCTTTTTTTTTCCTTTTTTTTTTCCTGTGATGTTTTCTTAGACACTTTGTGTTGTTTAAAGAAGGTTTTTGCAATAGTAACACTAACTGGTTATTTCACTGTGTTAGTATTTAGTTTAAACTCTGTGCTGACCCTGCTTCCTGTGAGTGATGATCTTATTCATAGGGTTTTAATTCCAGTCGAATCCTAACACATACCTGAGTAGCACTTTGGTTGAAAAATGCTGTCCCCTTTTCAGGCCTGATTCTTTTTTTTTTTACTTGCATCTTTTAATTTTCAATTAAGAATTCTTTAGTGAAAAAGGACTTGGACTAAAGCCAGTTTAAAGCCATTCAAAGTCTTTTCATTGACTGCAATGGGCTCTGGATCTGACAGTAAGCGTATTAAGAAATACTTATTAGTGGGTTGTGTGTACAGCAAAGTCACCTAACACAGTAAAACCAGTGGCCACCCAGTCCAAATGAGACTGAAATCTGCTTTGTTAACCACAGGGAAGTTCAGCTGGTTGCAGGAAATATTTTTTATCCTCAAATAGTAAAAGCTTTTCTTGTTTATATCCATACAGCCTGGTACTTACCAAAACATCATCCTGACAGTTTCATTACCTTGGCACAACAGAATCTTTCTCCCCAAGTCCTCATCCCAGGAACATTTCTATTGAAAAGAGACACTTGTGCCTGCACCAAAACATCTCCTTTAATATATTGGTGGGTAACGCTTAAATTACTGCCTATCATGAGATGGAACCTGTTAAACCTCTTCGAAATCAAACAGTGAATTACAATAATAGGTTTAACTGTTTAGGAAAAAGATACATTAACCTACAACATGATGGAGACTTTTATCTGCAGATTTTGGGAAAAAACAAATGTATATAGGAGAAAAATATTTTCAAGCCCCCACCCCCTGCCCTGTTTTTTAGCTCTTCAGGTGTCTCTAGGCTCAGTGAGGAGTGTGTTATCCTGCACAGGGCTCGCTAGATGGCAGGACAAGATAATCTTCGGGAACAGGGAATTTCTAGGGACTGAGACAAAAAACTGGAGTTGTGGTGAAATTGAACAAATGAAAATAAAAGGGAAAGAGAAACTGAACAAGAGAGAGAAATTTTGTTTCTCTGTGATTAAAAAAAATTTGAAAAATAAGAAATTTAGATTCTTAAATTGACATTCCAACAAGTACAATATGATAATGGCTAAATTGCACATGGAAGTGTGGAAAAGTGGAGTCTTTATTTCTGAGAGACAATGGAGCACATTATAAAGCAAATAGCTTGACAGTAATTTCTTCTTGTCTGTTTTTAGTAAAGACCCATGTGTTTGAATAAGAACTTTTTTCATTGTCTGTAGGAGCTCCTCTTTCAGATATGTCACTGTATTCATAACCTTATGGCTCTATTGCAAGAAAATGGATCATGAGAAGGAGAGAGGGAAATGGCCCTTGGGGTCATATTCTTATTCAGCAACACTGGTGTTAATCCAAAGTAAGAGTGAGCAGAATCTACCCCATTATGTAGTACAGTTCATTCCCTTGTCAATAGAGGATCAGTCCCTGGAGTGAATTTTCAAGCTAGAAATTTTCAAGCTAATTTTTCAAGCTAGCTGAGATGTCACTGAACAACTAATTTTCTGGCACTTCCTCTGGAATCATAGTCACCAGACAAAGAGAATGTCTGTGACTTCACCCCAGAAGAAAGAACCAGCAAAATGTGCTTTCTACAAAACCATGTTTTTACCTCTCTGTGTGTGAGCACACCATTGCATCTGTATTCCACTTTTCACCTTGTTACCAGAACTGCTGAGAGATCTCAGCTGTCTAAACAGCAAATAGCTTACCTGTATCAGTATTGCAAAATATACCAGGGCACACAACGTCAGCCTCAGGTGATGGTATTACACTGAGTGTCTTTGGCTTTTGAAACTAAAAATGTACTGCTTCACAAGATTTCAATAGAAATCACAGAATTGTAAAATGACTTGGGTTGAAAGGGACCTTAAAGACCATCTTGTTCCAATCCCCTTTTCATGTGCAGTGTCACCTTTCACTATCTCAGTTTGCTTCAAGCCCCATCCAACCTGGATGGGACACTTCCAGGGATGGGGCAGCCACAGCTGCTCTGGACAGCCTGTGCCAGGGCCTCACCACCCTCACAGGGCAGGAGTTTTTCCTTACATCTGATCTAAACCTATTCTCTGTCAGTGTGGATCCATTCTCTCTTGTCCTGTCCCTACATGCCCTTGTCAGAAGTCCTCTCCTTCTCTCTTACAGAGCCCTTTGGGTACTGGAAGCTGCTCTTGGAAGGCTCTCTTGGAGCCTTCTCCAGGCTGAGCAATGCTATCTCTCTCAGCCTGTCTCCATGGCAGAGGTGCCTCAGCTCTCTGAGTTCTCTCTGTGGCCTCCTCTGGATCTGCTCCAACAGGTCATTAGTCCTTCACATGCTGGGATGCAGCACTGCAGGTGGGGTCTCACAAGGGAAGAGCAGAGGGGGAGAATCCCCCCCTTGCCCTGCTGGCCACACTGCTTGTGATACAGCCCAGGACACGGCTGGGTTTCTGGGATAATTTTGGAAATTCTTGGTCAAATTAAGACCAAGTGTTTATAATGCACTGGAGACTTAATCACTGAAGTTCTGAATGTAATGGAATAAAAATTGTGAAAATTTGGCAGTAAGTTGTCTTGTGACTACCAAACAGTAAAAGTTTTAAAAGTTCATTTATTTGGAAATTTCTGATCTGATAAATTAATTATTTTAATTTGATGAACAAGTTGTTTAATAATAATAATCATCATCATTATCATCCAGAAACCCAGTTAAGAGCTGTTAAAAGCTGTTATTTTTACTGCTGCACATCTACATGGATTTCAATAAGCTTGGAAACATAGCTCTGAACTGAGAACCTGTTGCACTTTTAGAAAGACTCTCAGCGTTCAAATTGTCCAGTATTCTGAAATGTAAACTCATGCATACAGTGAGAAGAGGAAATTGAAGATAAATTAACAAATGAACATCAAAAATAGATTTAAAAATGTTTTTGTCATCTTTCTTCCATAAATTCTGTCTGCTGCCATATCTGTCAGGGTCTTTGAGTGACAAGACTAATCTTGTTCCAGCTCTGCCCTGTCTGGGACCAGTCTTAAGATCTATGGGAATATAGTTACCTTTGAAACTTCCACACCTTTTCTATATTTGATTTAAATTATCTAGAAAACTCAAAGAATATTTGAGGGAAGAGAGAGCACAATCACACCAGTTCTATTCTGTATATTTTCTATTAAGAAGTTGGGCTAAAACCCCTAGAAAATTGATTAAAACTAGTTGAAGAATGGGGGAAAAAAACCCAGTTCACAGTCCTTACAGAATTTAAAGTTGTACTCCTTTTCACTTGATCTATTTATCCAACTTATTTCCCAACAGAACTTCTTATACCCTAGAGTCTAACAAAAAGTTATCTCCGGGATTCATTTGGCAACATGATCAAGCAGGAGCATGGAATATCTAGTTCCAGCTCCCCCAGCTATGAGGAAGTCCCTTAGCTCGTTTGTTCCATTTGTAACATGGTGATAATGGTGGTGATGTTGTTTGTAAATATTTTATTTATGACAAGTCCTTTATAAACACCAAATATTATTGTACTGTTTGTAGGATGGAACTCCATCCAGCTGTATCTGTATTTTTTGAGGAGTTAAGAAACATGTGAATGTGGGCACTGAGAAAATCTGAACCTCCTTCTAACGTTTCTGTGCGTGATTTTGTGATTTGATAGGGGTGTGAGGGAGTGAAAAAAAGCCTGAGAGAGAGCAAATCTGGTAACTGCAGAGAGCTGGCCACCTGGGGTTTTACAAGCTCTGATTCTCTTGTTCTGGAATCTACTGCCTTTTTCTGTCTTAAAGTTCCAGAGGCCACAATCCATCATGGATGTCCAAGACCTCCTCTACTTGAAGTAATATAAAAGAAGGGATCCAAGCTGCTGAAATGGCTTTCTTCATGTGGTGTATGTTGCAGTTGTTCACAGCTGGGTGATTTGGTGTTTCCCCACCAGGGAAACTCCTCAGTCTGAGGCTCCCTGAGATACACTGGGTCCCAGGTGGGGGACCAAGTGGGACACTGACTCTTTCCATCTTTGCAACCATTCAATAATTTCTGATGCCCTTTTTGTTCATGCTCCAGGAGGTCACATGGCTGGAGTTTGTCTCACAGCTCTATTTAGACCTAAGCCTGGTTAGTAGAAACAGCATTCCTCACAGTTGCAGGATAATGTAACATCATAAATAGAGCTATCAAGAATGTCAGGCAGCCTTTGTGGTTGTCAGGGCAGTGATGTTAAAAGAATGGGGATTTTTTTTCTGTCTTATTTTTTCCTAAATAGCTTTCCTCAAACTGTCAGGAGAGCACCTGGTGAAATGAAGCTTTGCTTTTGCTGTGTAGCTTTTGTTCTTAGAGATGGTTTAAGTAATAAATATGATGAAATAATTACATAGAAAAATAACAACTTCATTTCCATCAGAACACTAAGGGGTGGTTGTGATTCTTCAAAATGCCTTGAATACTTGAGGAAATAATTACAGTTGGGATACAGCTGAAATACTCCACACAGTATCCCAGTATCTGTGGATAGCAGAGGGTGTGTAGTACCTGAAAAAGCAGGGGGAGTGAAGGTTAGATGCTCAGGCTAATTATTCTGGAGATGGTTGATTGGGAATGAATCACCTCTCATCTCATTAGCATTCAGCAGCGCAACTGCTGGATGAAAAGGAAACAAACACTTGGGATTGCAGGGAGAGGTAAAAGAGGCTGGCTTCTCTGTTCATGGTGGTTTTACAAGGAATTCACTGGAGCTTGGAATGATTTATGCGTGCTGAGGATCTGGCCTTAAGGAACCAGCTGGAACAAAAGTTAGATCTTAAGGGGGCTGTGAGGTGTCCCTGGAACCTCAGCAAAAGGAAGCAGTGGGTTTCTGGCTGCCAAGGGTCTTCCCACATCTGTGTCTGATTTATCAATAAAGAGATCATTTGGTTGCTTTCTACAAATATGAGGGAAGAGGACAATAAGACTTACAGCATTTGCTTTTCTGGCCTGTTAAATCCTCAATCCCAGCCCCTCAGCTGCTTATTTTCAATTCTCCCCACAGAAGGTGGTTGTGGCTAAAGAAACAGCAAGGGTAGAATCAAGGTGCTTGCTATTACTGCTAATTACTGCTGTTTGGTGCCTTATCATCTCTAACTGCTGGCTTTGCGTTTAATGAGGATCATTCTCACCCACCCCACCCTTTAATGCCGCCTTCTTCCTGCTGGCCACAGGATATTAGGGGGACACTAAGATGGGGAATTTCAAGAGCTATGTTGGAGCTGCTATGATACCTCTGGAAGAAAGGTAAAGGAAATAGTAGAATGAGTTTGTTTCTCTCCTGCTGGTAAGCAGCTTCCCAATATTGATATCACTTTCCTGCTGTGTGTTTATAAAGGCCAGAAAAAAAGAGTCTTCCTTGGTGGCTTTTAAATACCAATGAATGAACCCCTCACTGTGTGTGACCTGCTACTACTCTAGGGCACAGTCTGGTATGACTCAAACCAGAAGCAAAGGAATTTCTGCTTTCTTTTTAAATACTGTTGACTGCTATTTAGCTGTTCTCAGTAGGCTAAAGGCTAGGACACCAAATTTATGGATGCACACATTTATGGATAGTGTATGTTTCTGTTGGCATAAGATACAGAAATGGTCTGAGTCTGGTTTACAGCATAAAAGGCTGTAGAAGTAAAGAATGCAGAAGTATGGCAGGCCTCATCCACTGTCACAGGCGAGCTCTGTCTCTATAAAATTTTGGTGATCAAGGTTTTGCTAGCAAATTATGGAACGCTTACTTACTAGAGTAAGAAAATGATTTTTTAGGAATGTTTCCATGCTGAGAAAAGAGCTATAATCTATGTATATGCTTCTGTAGGCGAGTTTGTGGGTGACTAAGAGAGACAGCTCTGCTCTCTCACGTCAGCTGTGAAAGGTCAGGAGTAGCTCACACACTCAGGGCTCAAATACACTTTGTAGAGCAGCCATGAGCCTCTACAAAGGGCAGTAGCCCACAAAAAAACGAATGAGTTACAAGATAAGTGGATGCAGTTTGGAACCTTGCATGTTGAACAGCTGTTGGGGAACCTAAATGCTTTTTATTGGACTTTCTTATTTTCTCTACAGGTAAAAATAGGCTTTTATTTGCTGTCATGATTACCTAAAGTCAATCCTTTCTTTAAAAGCCGTGAATAGTACAGCTAAACTTCAGAAATTCATAGGGTTAGCAGCATTGTTGGAGGTTAGCACAGAAGTGTCAGGAGCTTAATGGCAGACCTGTAAGTGATGTGATATGATGCCTAGGACAAACACTATAATTGTTGGAATTTGTAGCAATATCCTAAATAGAAATTATTTCATGGGTATAAAGATAAATTGAGGCATCAACAGATATTCTTGATTTCTGCTGTGAAGTTTTTACAAACAGTACCTGGTTGCAATTTACTATAATGTACTAGAGTGAAAGCAATAAAATATGAAGGTTTTTTTCCTATCCTTTCAATATCCTTCTTGCTAAGGTCAGCAAACCTGGTGGGTTTGTAATTATGGCAGAGACATATAGGAATAAAAATATTGTGGTCATATTCGTGTTTTGTTACTAATTAAATGAATCAAAAAAGGTCTTTCTTGAAAAGCAGGAAATCCTTTTGTGAGGATATATGTTCTCAATACAGGAGAGATATTGGGGCATTTTTCCTCATTCCTCTTCTTTCTCCTCCTCTCCTTTTGTCATTCCCTCTCCATTTTGTCTGAAAGCAACTTCCTCTTAATTAAAAATACTTATTTTCCAATTGAATCCATGATGCCAGTGTAGCCTTGGTCTCCATTTGTTTGGGTTAGTTAACTTTTTTAGGAGGGAAGGGGAATTTGAAGGTGGTAGAAATATTTTAATTGGGCAATTTAAGGGATTTCAGGAGAGTGAGCCATTTGAAGTCTCTTGCTCAGAACTCCTCCCTCTTGCTGCCTGTCTGGCAGAGTAAAGGCTGATTTCAGAGCAATATTATCTTCTTGAATAGTGTGCAAGTTTTGGGGCCTGCTTGTAAATATCATGGATTTGGTCTGGGTGCTACCCACACGTGGTCTTTCAGTCACTGTCACTGCAGCTCTAGAGCATCTGTGGTGTTTGGCTGTGGCTGCAGAGCAGTGTTTCCCTCTGGCATGGGCAAGGAAGATAATTACCTTACTGTAAGGTGCATCCAGGTCTTTGATGCACAAGTATGCACTTTCTTCAGGGATGTATTTGTGAATATGTACTTGCATGAGGATAGCTTCTTTCCTTTTTTTTTGGTCCCATTCTATGTCTTGTCTGTGGGAATAGTCATGCACAAATGTCATGCAGATCCAGAGAACAAATTACCTAACCAGCTGCATGTCACGTACAAAAGAACAGTACTGGTTAGATAATTTGCATGTGGTGACACACAACCCGTGCATGAGGACTCAGAAAACTAAAATGCTGCTTTAATGTGACGTGGGTCAGTCTGTCTTTAAAAAGGGAGACTGCTTGCATGGAAGTGGCTAACAATGCCAGATAAATTGATCGCTGCAAATGTTTGCCCTGCTCTGACCTTGTTTTCTTGATCATGTAACTCCCATTAATGAATTTTTATGAAAACTTAGTGCACATTTATAAATGAACATACTGCTTGAACCAGGGGGCTGTATCTTTCATCAGGAAGTCATCTATCAGTTTTGGACAGTTAGCTCTGAGCACCTCTCATCATAGGATAAAATTCTTCTCATTCCTTTATTTATCAATCTGCACATTCTGTGCTGCTACAACGTTGTCGCTCACCCCACACAGGGGGCAAAAAGGAAAAAACTAAAATTGTTTGCAAATGGTGTTACTTTATTGATGGGAAGCAGCAACTTGGATTCCAAACCCCTGCTATCTTAATATTTTTTCTTTTCCTTTGTGGCTTTATGCAACATCTGCTGCTCTTTTAAGCTACACAGGGGAAGTGAAGAGTGGTGGATATGGAATTTGCACTGGTTACAAGCTGTGTCATGAAATAGTAGGATGGTGCTGGTATGAGGATTAAGACATCAGGGTGAAAACAGGGAGATGGGAAGGTATTGGTCTTTTGAGCTTGCACTGGAGATGTGTGCTGTGATCTGTGAGGTTTAGTACCTCAGTTATTTAGACTCTGTTGCCTTATGGAGCAGTCAGCTCTGTGGTATGCAGGGTTGTGGCCTTAGTACTGAAGCCTGGATTTAACAAATAGTGCCTGGTCAATACTGCAGCTCTGGTTCAGTCAGTAGCCTCCAAGTCAGTAAAGTAAATACACACACATGCTTTCCCTATTGTGGTTAAACTATTACCAGAGGGAATAGCAGCTCCTGTCACCTAGGTGCAATTGCATTACAATAAGCTGTGAAGTACATAATCTGATGTTTTGTTTATTTGTTGTCATTCATTTTTTTATAGAACAGTTTAGTGTTGTAATTAAAACTGCAAGGAGAGAAAGAAAAATATTGTAATTCTGCAGATATGTGGGAAACTAGAAACCTTTCACAGTGTAAGTCACTTTGAACTGACTCAGTTTTGTTGCTTGTGAATTTTGCTGAGCTTGTCAAACAGAGAGAAATGATGTTTAAAACCCTAATGGTGAAGCAGCTGGGAATTGCTAGGCAACAAAGTAGTTTCCTACATACAGTGTCATATTGCTGCAATGGCTTTTTCTATCAAATATTTTTTAAGAGTTCACTGAACTAATTTTGGAGTTCCAAACACAAACTTAAATCTGTCAAGAACATCTTTTATTACTGTGATTTAAAAAAAAAAATCTGTTTTAAATTAGTAAGGTATATAAGTACTTAATGTCTTATGGAGAAGAAGATATCCTTTGTTTTTTAGGTTCCTTTTGTGGGAGAGGGGAGTGCTTATAGCACTTGGTTTACAGACTTGATAAATAAGATCTAAGAATAAAAACTAGGCACTGGATGCAGCAAATTTTATGCTGCACTTGAAGAAATATATAATGACTCCTGAGAAGGATGTGAAATGAAGCATGATTGGGTGGTCAGCTCAAAGAATTTAGTCAGGACTCTTTAACCTCCATTTCAGAGTGGTGTGACTTTGTCTCTAACCTTGGGCCATTTTTTTGGTGCATAACATTAGACATTTGGAGACTCTACTCCTTCAAGTTCACACATATTGACTGACTCCTGCAGTCATACAGGGCCACCCAGAGTTATTCCTTGTGGCATAAATGTGCAGAAAGATGCACATGTGTGTTTTGTAGGGTTTCTTACTGTGACACTGCTGTGAGTCACTGCTGCCCATGCTGACATTACACTGTCAGCAGTATGCACTCAAATTAGCAGGCAGTAAGAGAAAAGGGGAAGAAAGCATTAATACTCAGTTATAATGGGCTTAATGCCTTAAAATTTACGTAGTTTAGATTTTTTTTATATACATGTTTCCTAGTTTCTGTGTTGAACTGAAAATGCTGAGCTCAATTGGGAAGAAAAAAGTCCATGAAATTTCTTTTGTCAGATTTGGGAAGCTTCCCATAGGCTGCCTCGCAGAGAAGATGCCCTCTAAAGCTGTGTGTTCAAAGGATGTTTGAAGAGAGTTCAGGCTTCCCTTTACATTCAGTGACAAGGGCTGAAGCCCCATATGCAAGCTGGGGTGGGGCAGGTGAGTAAATATCAAGCTCCTGAATTCTTAATTCTTGCTGTTTCACCATTGACTTAGACGGTGTCTGTGTGTGAGGAAATGCAACAACTACATTAAACTTCCATCTCTGACTTGAGTTTTGCATTTTACAGCACTGGATCCTGAGCTAAACGTTAACACTAGTAATTTCAGAGATGGAGGTGCAAGAAACAGAGCAGAGGTAGGTGCTAAGAGGGCAAGTTTTTGTGTAGAATGATTGCAGGCTCCTCTCTGAAAAGGTGGTGAAATTTGGAGTGGAGAGCACCCCACTGCCTAATTCCTGGCATGGAGGGAAAATGAAGATCAGGGAAGAGAAGCTGCCAAGAATTTCTGTTTGAGAGGAGATGTTGCATTTTCATTGGTAGGACATTTGGAAATTGTCAAATCCAAGCACTGACAGATACATCCAGTCATTTGCAGCAGCAGCAAAAAGCTTTCAGTTCTGACTCGAGTGTTTTCATAACTTCAGCTCCTCCTGCGTCATAAGAAATGTGTGAAACGTATGCATGGAAGGTCAGTGTTTGAAAACATATACAGGGAACACCATAATTATCTGAAGGTAAACTGCCAGATATTGTGATGCTGTGTTTTAGCAGGCTGAATTCCTGAACTGACACACTTAGGTTGCTGATCCCATTTATATATGCTAAAAATCTGAATGACTGCCTCTTGTCCAAATTTACACAGCCAGAATTTTATTATTTTAGAAATGTACTGTAAGATCACCTAGGGAGGAACACGATTAAGCTTTGTCCTTGGGTAAAATACAAAGCACCCTCATCTCCTCTTTGAAAGGTTTCACTAATCTCAGGACTTCAGCATGGAACTAAATTTAGAAAGTCTGGATGCCAGTGGAGGCGGTTCACGTTTTCTTTAGACAGTGACAAACAGTATATTCTCAATCACTCCTTCAGGTCAGAGTTCAGCTTTCATCTTGCCTCTGGTCAGAGGCTGGATGACATCCTGAACAACTGGTTCCTTGTAGTTTATGATGGCACCTGACAGTGGAGTAGTTTATTATATGATATACAGCCTTTAATTTTCTGGAGAGACATGGAGTTGATGTTTGATAAGCCACACATGATAAAAGAATAACTACTATGAAGAAGAAATGAAGAAGAGGCAACACAGGACACAAATAGATGTGTTTATTCTGAGTGCTCCAACTGCTTTTTAAGTCTGATCTAAATGTACATCGTGAAAAGAATGAGAGAATAGGAACATCACTGCCATTATATAGGTTCTCAAAAGGAAACTCAGCTCATCTGGACTTTTAGATTGAAGTACTGTGCTGAAATTCAATGCTTAGAATCTTACAAATTAGCTTTCCTAGTGTGAGCAAGCATATATATGTGTATACAAATCAATAAAGAGAATCAGCATTTACATAGTCTATTGTAAGCATGAGCTAAACCTAACAGCTTCATAAAGTGAAAGCTAAGGCAAAGATGTTACATTTGCACTATGGCCACCCTCTGCTTCCAGGACTATTGGTGTCAAAATCAGTGCCAAACAACTTGTTTTCAGTCTCCTTTTCAGTGTCCTTGACTTCCTTGTTATTCAGTTTGCCCTCTTTATAACAAGAGCTATGCTGACTCCTCAGGAGACAAGCTAAACATCCACAGGCCAGCAGAGAGCTTGCAGTAATTTTAACAACAGCCACAGCAGTCCCTGAGACACTTTTGCTGTACTTGACACAAACTGGACTTCAGCTGTAGGAAACCTGTGACCTTCATCAGTTGATTAAAAAAATCAGAGGGCAACAGAAGTCCTTCTGTTTAAACAGAAGGACTTCTATTTAAAAAAAAAAGTATGAGAGGATTTTAGACTATGGTGTTCTGGGCTAACCTGCATTTTTGTATGTGAATGCCAATATTAAAAATCAGGTATTGTGTGTAAAATTAAAATATCCCCGAAAGCTGACAAGTGGATGTGAGGCTAGGAAGCAAGATCTGTGTCCTATTGTTTAACAGAAGAGTTAGATTTTCACTGGTGAAGATATTGGTTCTTAATTGTAAATCCTCCACAGGTGGTTCAGGGATGTTTTACCTGCTCCTAAGAATTGCCCAATAACTCTGACCCCCCATTGGGAAATCTGCCTACAAACCAGAGAGGTGGAATGAGATCTGACTGGTAAATCTTTCTGATTTACAGCTTGTTTGCATTACCTGTATTTTGGGCAGGCAGGGTCATAGAGAAGAGAGAATGCTGCCAAGTAGAGTAAGTATTGCTGAAGAATATCTTGGAGACAACGGGGAAATTTTTAGCAGTGGTTTTATGTGTCAGATTAGGAAGATTTAAAGTGATGTCATTACTGAAAGTGACCCTGAATCGAGTTTCTTTGAAATGAGGTTCTATTCTGGCCTTGAGTTGAATGAAAATTATTATACAGAAGAGCTGTTAAGAAGAAAGGAGCATTTAAAACTGAAGTTTAGTGGTAGTAGAACTTCTGCCCTGTTGGCCTCCACTTTAGAGACATTGATTGTGTAGTATCACTGATATGGGGTCAAATCCTGCTTTCTTCCACCAATCCTCATAAGATACTCAGACTGAACTGCATCCTTTTATCTGATGTAGAACCAAAAAGATAGAACACATGGATCAAAATCTGTAAGTGGTGATGAGTACATTCTTAAATTCTACCCTCCATTATTTATTGCTTCCATTAGGTCTGAAGGTATTTGTGGCTGAACACAGATCAGAAGTCTGAGATTTTTGTGTGCAGTAAATGGGCAATGATTTTCCTTGTACCACACCAAGCTTTGGCTGTTATTGTTATGGCTGGTATGAAAGAGGGACTCTATAAACCTCAGACCTGCCCAGGTTTGTGCAGATGCTGAAGAGTAGAGCATGGCTGTGTTCCAAGAGCTGTCTTGCCTTGCCCAGAGTACTGTGCAGAGAGAGAGCCTGCTCCAGAATTTCTAACTAGCACAGGAGTAAGCAATGCTGAGATTCTGGGAAGTGTTCCATTCCTGAACAATCAAAAGAGGCTGCTGGAACTGAAGGCTACAAGGGTGTCACCAGCTTCTGGAGCAACCAATGCTAAATTATCTTAGATAATTTAGCACAATCTTCTCAGGACAGATGCAAGGCTCTTCTGTCAAGAAGCCCTTTAACTGCATCATCCTGTGCCTGCTATTAAGGTAATTAGAAGCTGCTGGGAGGTAGCTTTCATAGTGGGAGTTGTGTAATGTTCAGCAGTCTTCCAGATAGGATAAACCACTTCACCTTTGTCTTGAAACCTATCTTTCCCCCAGTTATCTTCTGCACAGTAAATTGGCTTGTATCATCTCTTACCTCATATACCTGAAAAGCCATATGACGAGTGTGTGTGTGTGTGTGTCTTAAGTTCCTCTGGGAACTCCCGTTTACCTTTTCTCTCTGTTCAAGTATGCAGTTTTCCTTCTCACCCCTGCCCCAATTGTTTGCAACCTGAGAATCTGTTTAAGATTGGAGCCAAGATCTTCAGATTCTGAACTGCTGCTATGAACAAAGCTCAGAGCCAAAGGATACTCTGGAAAGGCTGTTTTTCACACGCTTATAATTTTGGAAAAATAAGAGAGAAAGCAGCAAGAACCCAATGGGAATAAGGGGCAAAACTAAATTTAAAGACAATCCTCTCTCAGGATATAAAAAATAAACTTAAAGCAATGTGATACGCAGGTCAAGATCATGGCATACTTTTAACGACTTAGCAAACACTTTTAGCAGTGTTTGAGTCCAGCACTTCCAGTGTTAGTTGCACTCCTTCCCCCAGTGAATTAGAAATATTTCACAAAAGCAGGGAAGTGTTATTGCTGTTTTCTACCTGACTAAGCTGATGCAGAGAGGTGAAGGCTGAGAGTTTTCAAACTTGGCTGTGCCATGGGAAATCTACTGTAGGGGTGCAGATCTGTAACATTTCATGTTGCTTCAGATGATGTTCATACCAAAACCTGCTGACCTGCTTGAGCATCAGAGCAAGTCTTTTACTTGGGTGCTTTATAAATATGCAGTGGAGTATTCTGATTGAAATTCTGCCATTCCTGTTCAACCACTTTCTCAAGTGAGCTTCATTCCTTTCCTAGAAATGGAAAAGTATTGTCATTATTGAACTACAAAAGGCTCTGTTGCCATCAGACCTAAAAAGTCAGTAAAATGGAAGATGGTTGCATTAATGAAAATCACCTGCTAGCAATTAAAACAATACTTTCTAAGCAGAATAGCTGAATGTGCCATTGATTTAACGACCCTTGGCAGTGACTGTTTAGCTGGATTTACAGGAAGCCTCACATGACATTTCATTAGTATCACAGTGAATTAACTTTATAGCAGTGTAGTGCTTAATCCAATTTAGACTTGGTATTATTAATGATACTACCAGGGAAATAGTTTTTAAGGCAATTAAACAGCAATATGTAATGTTGCCAAGCATCACTACTGATATCCGAAGGCATCACGAGAAACCACATTTTAAAAGAGAATTGAAAATGGGAAGATAGCACTTCCTGGTGATTTAATCCTTTGCACTTGGAAGACTACCAAGCCACATAAAAAACAGATTCTAGAAGATAATGTTTGAGGGAATGTAAGTAAATACATTCATCCAGCCTTCTGCTGGCTAGCAGCTTGAGCCACATGCAGTGCACGTGTTACTTCCAACAAGTGATGCTTGGGTTACAAAGGGATGGGATGGTGTGGGACACGTGCTCTCAACTCCAAAGCCAAATCTAATAGCAGATTAGGACCAAGCAGAGTTTTTCACTCTGAACAGGAAGTATTAGAACACCTAGGCTCAAACTCAGGCTGGTGCAGGCTACTGCAATCTCACAGTATTTGTGTAGTAACTTTATACCAGTAGATACCTTAAGTAAGTAGGGACCTCAGATTTCAGGAGAACATCCTTGAATAAAAGATTGGCTCCTTTACTTGTGTCTGTTAGCATTGCTCAGTAGAAGGTGCATGTATATAAAGGCTCAACCCAAAAGTCATTGACAGTGACTAAAACACATTGCTGCTGATGTGAATTCTTTGGGACCAGGAATGGGAACAGGTGTTTAGTTTTTGGGTTTGCTTGTTGTTTGAGCTGCTTTTTCCTTTTAACTAAGTCTAGTATCAACTTACATGAAGTAAAAAAGAACAACAGAACAGAGTCATTTTGATCAAAATCTCTGCTCATATCAATTGTAATTTTGCCTAATATAAGTCAGCACCCATAATTATCCATAACAGCAAGGAACAATGAATTGGACCAAGGGAAGTGACAAGTGCATTTTAAGAGATCGTAAAATTCCCATTTGCAGGCATCATTGTGTTAATATCCCATGACCAATAACCCATATCATCGTATACAAAAGTATTATTAAGCTATAATTTATGAGGTGGGCTGCATTGCGTGGTGGGCTAGCAAAGAGCTCCTGCATTTACACGTTTTTCTGGTTATGTTCTAACTTTTTTCACCATCTCAGGCTTTTTTATTTAAGTTCCAAGAAAAACACTAAGATCTGATGGATAAATATGTAGGAGACCTGTATGTTACTGTTCTAAGCAACAAACTGTGGGCTCTCTTGAGACAGTTTTCTTTTTTATCATCTTAATGGATTTAAATTTGATTCAAATTCTGTTCCCTCTTAATGTCTGACATACAGAATACTACAGATGTGTTTAAGTGATACATTCATTCTAAAGATGATTCTTATGCTAATCTTATTGTTTGTTTCTCTCCTTGGTATTTATAGCAATGGCAAAGTAATTTTATTTTATGGTATCAAAATGTAGTAGGGAAAGGAAACGACTTGTCTGCATCCTTTACACTCTAGTGTTTTACTGCCTACACCCATGTGCCAAGGACATGTACTGCACTGTGTGATATCATTTAATTTTATTTCCATACAGTGATTTTCCATATCACAAGTGCCTCCTGCCTGTTTGATTTTGTGTAGGCACCCAGTTTGTATGTATGGTTTGCTTTTTCTTCTTTAACTAAGGAACAGAAGTCACTTTCTATAACTTCAGTATGCCTGAGTAGATCAGTTTCTGTGCTGTGATTTAAATTGAGTAGCTGATACTAACAGGAACTTATATAACTGAAGTGAGAAGTTCAAAGCAAAGAGTGTGAGTTATTCCTATAATGTGATGTTAAACTGTTGCCTTCCCTACTGAAAGATTATGTGACTATGAAAAAACTTATATGGTTTAAAAAGGAAACTCATATCATTCATGAAAGAAATCTTCTCAAGAAAAACCAAATGCAAAGGAAGTGCCTCAGACTGGCGAATACTGCACAAATTTCTGTGAGTGTTAGAGGATATTTCAATGCATGTTTTCCCTTTTTCTGTACTCTTCTATGGGCATCTACTGTGTTTTGGACTGATTTGATCTGTCAGCCTCTATAGTTTTACATTTTTTATTATGTAGTTAGACTGAAGAGGGAATGTGTGAAATGTATTTAAGCCAAAATGAACCAAACTTATTGCTGGTGATTAATGAAAGTGATAGTTCTTCCTCTTTTTAGTTCAAAGGCCCTCTAAAGCCTGGTACAGGCTCTGCTTACTCTGGTTCCAGAGGCCATTGTGCAAGCAGCTGTGAAGAGAAGTTACTTGAAGGTTGTTGTGCTTTGTGCTCACTTGCTCCAATATAATTGATGACATATGCTCTGGACCCTAAAGTAATGAAGCCCTGAGCAGATTGAGTAAAATACTTGGGGCTGAAGTTTCTACTCATGAAGTAATATTAATGTTAGTGGAGTCAGGTACAAAGTCCCAAGCAGGGGATTTGGGGAGGGTCTGATGCAAGTGTGGACCCTACAGAAGCTCTCTTTGTCCCCGACATACAGCATGTGTTAATGTGGGACCTGCTGTAAGGAGAATGTTTTGGAGAGGGAATGGGACAAAAAAGGAATGTAACAATCTCCTGTAACCTGTAAGCAATGTTAAACTACTCCTCTTGAGTATTAGGGCTGGGGAAAACCTTCTGCATAGAGGGGCTGAATTTTCCTTTCTAATGCCCCTTTTGTCAGATGATCAGAAGTCTACACAGCAAAGAGTTAATCTTTAGGATGATCACAATGTAATGACTTCTGTTGAATGTCTTAATTCCCTTTGTACCTCTGAAAGCACAGCTTTTATTGCCACAGAAGTTGTCATAAAACAAATTGAATCCTTCAGTGATGTTAGATAAGTATTTCATTAATAATGGTCAATTAATGTATCAGTGTAGCACAATAACTGTCTGAGTTTATATTAAAATGCTTTTGTTCTTGGAAAGTCAAAACATTTGGGTTGAAGCACTGACTATCATGCTGAACCCAAACTGTGCTGTCACACCCCATGTTGCTGTGATGACATCACTGGTGGGATTTGGGAGGTATCTGAAGACCTGGACTCCTCACCTTATCCTCTTAGAGTTTTAGTTCTCAAGTACACTAATTCCCCTGTACTTTTCCCAGAGGAGTCTGTGGTCTGTAGTTGATTTAAGGGTGGGAAATTGTTACAGTCTGTTGCCAATTTGGCCAAGGAATTTATGAATCTAGAATCCCTGAACAGTTGCAAAATCCTAGAAATTACAGATGGAAAGGGACTACGAAGGATCATCTGAACACATGTGCCAAAGCAGGATTGTTTTGTGCAGTTAATTCTCCAGAGTTTTGTCCAGACAGATTTTGAAAAGCTGTTACATGATATTTACTGTCAGTGCTAGGGAATATTGTATTCTGTGATACTTCAGTGTATGCTGCTTCAAACCTGTGCAAAAGCATCTATTCACATCACACATGTATGTATCATATGGATGTGTCCACATGGCTTTTCAGAAAAAATGACTGCTTCCCAATACTAAAGGACTTCTCCACAGCCACTGCTGGTGCTTGGAATTTAAATGATATTTGGAAATGAGGACTTTGGAATATATCAACACTAAAATGACAACTTTTCTAGAGTATTTCAAAGACTGTATGTCCGAATTTGTGCTTGTGGGCATCTCACCTTTTTTTCTTCACAATATAATGTAGACTTCAGAACTAGAAACTCCCAGAAAATATGTGGACGGGGGAGAGAGATCTGGATATCTTCTGCAGCCTTTGCCTGGGTGGCAGAAGTGCCTGTGGTACAGAAGAAGTGGATGTTTTATGAAAGCTACTTTTTTGGGGTGGAAATAAAATTTCAGGTAGTAAACATTTGAGGCAAAATTCCCATCAATCTCGCCATAGGATAGGACCATTTTACCTAAGACTCAAACTCTCTGCATGGAGTTAGGCGTAAAGCACAAATTGTATTTTGTACACCTGCTATAGTCTCCTTGGATTCAGTAAGCTCTAGCTTGGAGAGGAGAAGTTTTGAAAAGTGTCAACATCCTCTTGCATCTTGGGTACCTGCTGAAGGAAGCAGGAACTAAACTGCACCTGACAGTTCAAAGATCACCCCAAACTGTAAATTTTATGACTGAAGCATCAGGCCTGATGACCAGTGTGAAGAGACAGAGAGAAGTTGCAAAATAAGATTGTTTTATTTCAATGCCTTTTTAAAAATAATGCTGAATTTTTAATTGTTAAGTGCACCCTATGAAAATGCCATCGGATAAGGTAATCGCTTGTAAAAAATAAGGGGCTTTGTAATTCCCCTTTTCAGTGGGGAGAAATCATTTGCTACAAAAATACTATTATTTGAGAGTGAGACTAGATGGTCACTGTGGTTGAGAATGAGGCAAACAAATGGAAGCTCAGTGTTTACCCTGATTTTGGGGTGACTGAATTGAAGGATGACTTCTGATAAAAGTGTTTTTGGATGATCACACAGTAGATCCCAGAACTCAACAACAGTGATTGTAAGCTTTTTTTTTCCCCTTCTGCCTGAATAAGTGGGATGTGACACAACTATCCTGATGTTTTGGACACTTGGATAGAGCAAGTATTTTCCACTGTGAGTCACCTTTGTGTTAGATTGTAACAACATCAGCTTTGTGCCTCCTTAGCTGTGCTGAACCAGCCATGTTCACAACTTTAATCCATTTCAGTCTCAAGCTTTTCTATTTTCTGGGTTTGATCAGCAAAACAAGCTTTTGGTTCCCTGGAAGTGCAGGCTGGTTCCATGGGCTTGTGTGTGTGGAGCCTCCCTCCCAAAGTCTCTGGTGTGGCTGCTTGTGCTCTGTGGCCTCGGAGCCTCTCACCCAGGTGCTCCCTTTCAGAAACCTTTGCTGCTATGAAGGACAGTAGTTGACCATGGGTGGGAAGGAATCTTCTCTATTTTTCACGTGGTCTGGAAAAAAGGCTGTTTTCAAGTTGATGTGGCTGTTGGAAGGACTCAATGGTTTGTTTAGTGCTGTTTAAAGGCATATCCTCTATTTCATCAGAAGTTCAGGAGCGTTTCCTGCAACCCTGTATCAGTTGGTAATTAATTATTGCAGCTTACAGAGAGACAAAGCAGAAACATTTGCAATTTCAGTACTGCTGGGAAGCCACAATGATTTACAGAAAGGGAGAAGTACAGATAATTGTTGTTCGAGGCAAGCTTACATGTACCCCACCAAAGCTTCCAAGAGACTGGAAAGGAAGTTCTGGCCTTGCTGAAATAAATGGCAGTGCTCCCACTGAGTTCAGTGAGGCCAGTGTTTTACCCAAAGAAAACATAAACCAAGCAAGAATATTGCCTGGGACTGAAAAAAAGATGGGAAAATCCAAGTTCAAACATTTCTGATTCAGGTTTCCAAACCTTGATTCTTAATTTATGAAAACAAAGCTACAGTACAAAATGCTGTTTCTAGTTATTCAATAAAGCTTTCTCTTCAGAGAATTTTGCTACTCTCACAATATTTACTCCTAAACACAGTTCTTCCAGGCTTACAAAGACAAATGTCTGGCCAAAAAATAAAAGCAATGGCAGTGTAGATCTAGTCTTGCCAAAGACTGGATATGCAGACATGAAATCTGAGAATCATTCAACAAACTTCTGTTAAAATTCATGAGAAAGGAAATTTTCAGATTTCCTGGATAGATGTTAATTAACTACTTCCTAGGACTTTGGTATGTTCTCAGAAAATTCAGTGTTGAAACTCCCACTGACTTGAACAATAAGAGTTCTAAGTCCTCTGAACTGAGAATTTCTTACCTTGCAAGACCTGAGTTCAGGGCCTCACACTCCTCTGATTTCCTTTAAATAGCTGGTGACATAAATAACACCTGAAGCAGCCCTGAGTTGCATTCCTTTAAATGCTTTCAGTGTTAGGGAAGTCATCAAATACAATAGGCAACACAAAGCCCCAACAGTTAAGCTCTGGCAGGTAAGCAAAATTATTAAATTATTACATTATAAAATTATTTAGTATTAATTTCCCCTTATTGTGTTGCAGACAACTCAGAAGTGTGCATGGTAGTATAAAGACAACCAAAAATGAGAGAACCCCACTGAAAGGGTTTTAATTCTTGAAGTAGGGATGAATCTGTTTAATTTTTGAAGCCTGAATCTGTGACAGGAGGAAGTGCAGAGTGTATGTACTCAGGAGTGTTTTGGCAGAAGTACTTCTGGGAGCAAACTGAGGATATGGGTGGGAAGGGTGCAAGACCGGGGTTGGTGTCACCAGAGTGAGCATGGCAACCCTTCTGGTAACCTTCCCTTCTCCTGGGAGTGTGTGGGCTCCTTCCACCCCAGGTGTGCTGCCTGCCCGAGTGCTGCAGCTGCCACAGACCATCAGTCCCTCCTGTCTGTGGGGAGTGTGCCCTGGGTCACTGAGCTGAACTAATTTTGGCTTCAGAGGATTTCTGTTGCTATTGCAACAGTGTCTGATTATGGCTGGTTTGCTGCAAGGATGCAAGTGAGCTCTTCCTTCTTAAACCTGTTCATGCCAACACAAAGGCAAACAAGATGGGAGGAAAAAAACGAGGGGGAGTGGGCTAGAAAGGAAGAGAAAAAGAGGAGTGAGAAAAAGAGAGGCATAGACAGGACCATGGAACCTGCAGGTTCCTAGGAAATGTTTCTTTATTTTTCAAGAAAATTCATTTTGGTTCACAGCCTATCTTTCTACCTGACATGAACAAACATGGGGAATATGTACAAGACATACGTTGGTTCCTTCACATGAAAAGCTTATATCAGAGAAGTATTGGAAAGAGAGGGCAGCTTACTACCTGTCACCTCCATATGCAAATAAAATAACTAATATATACAAGCTAAATCCTTCTTTTAGCATGGATCTTGTCAGAACAGCTTGTGCATTCCCCAGGTCTAGCCACAAAGACTGAGGAGACCACATCCAATCACTGACATCTACTCCACTGGCAGAGTCTACACTTTCAGTGCAGATGGGAATAAGAAATGGAAAACATTTTGTCTCTAACACAGGCATTTTTTAATATGCAGCTGCTGACAAACTTAAGCTCTAGGAATAGTAAGTTCCTTTTGGAAGACAGATCTGCAGTGGGTTCTGGTAGAAAAAAATGTGTTTATTGTATTTTGCTAAGGTTTAGAAAAAGTCCTGTAGGAATGTCAAGCACCTGGATTATCTAATATATTGCTATGACTGGCTGAAGATTTTTAATTATCAAGAAATGGCTGATTTTGCAAAAAAAAGCTTCTGGCCAAGAAGTGAAATCACAAAACCAGCTGCATCATGTGTTTCATTTGGATTGCTCTACTGCTAAGCCCTAATTCTGTAAGTTTTTAGACTGATATGCAATAGTCTTGGAGAGAAATAAGGTACTTCTTGTCTTCACGTCACAAAACACTAGTACCTCATCCTGCTAATTTCTTTGGCTGATGTCCAACATGAATTCTGCTGTGTCTTCATTGCTTCATTGGGAAGAAAATGTTGCCAGTGTTCAAACCTGTACTGCCTGACCAACATGACCAAAAGGATTGGGAAGAGTGCACTAAGCCTAAAATGAGTTATAGATGGATGGCCAGCAGTCTTAATTATTGGGAGACTTTTAGCCAAACTCTGTTTTACCGTCAAAGTTAAAATTCTGTGTTTGTGAATTTTTGTACTTTTGACCTAACAAAGAAACTCAAATTCATTTTAGGCCTCTATTCTTCCCCTGTGCTCTGCCAAAGTGGTAAGGAAATCTGCCTGTCTGTTCTGCCTGAGGTGAGAAGGTATCTTGATACCTTTTCTTCCACCTGTTGTAGACAATGACCTGTGGCCTAAGTAAAGTCTTCCTGGACCCTGTTATTTTTCATGAATTAAACTCTTAGGTTGAGCTGCAATTCTGTATTAAGGTCAAAAAATTGCACGTTAGCAGATTTTCTCAAATTACTGCCTATAAGAAATAAGTAATAGTGATTTGTGATAACATTTTGTGCTTTATCTCTCTGCTATTGATATCAAAGCACATCTTCAAAAGGCAAATATCACAGCAGATGAGGCTTGGCAGAAGCTGCTGTAGAGATAGGTAGAAGTATTTAAGCCTTTGCAAATTGCAGTGAGTTACTTTTCAATATCCCAGTATTGGTACCCCTTGTGAGCTCCTTAGGGTACTTGAGAGTGGCAGGGGGCTTGGTGCAGCCAGTCAGTTGGTTTTCTTTCTTCAGGAGTCTTGGAATAAGAGGTAGAGGATGGGTATTGTTTGCTCCTTATACATGGAAGCTGTGCTCTCAGAATGCTGGACAAAGCAAAGCAAGTCTCCAGAACCCTTCAGAGATAATAATTTCACTGTTCTGACTTGGTCTCCAGAAGCACCTGCCTTTCCCACTTGAGTGGACAGTGAAGCAGCGTGGCTAACCTGGAGTCTTAAATCACACACCTGAAAGCACCTAGGCAAATACCACTATACCATATAGAGGCTAGGATAGAGATGAAATTCAGCCTACATCCCATCTTTCAACTTTTATCAATAAAAAGATTTTTTTGAAGTTAGAGCTCAGTATTTTTCATTGTTTAAAGAAAAATTAGGGTAAATCTCCTTCAGTCTCCTTCAGTCCCTCAGTGTTGCCAACTCTTCTGCTTTTTACTGCCTTCTTATTAAAAGACAGTGACAGGCATGTGTGAACAACATCACTGTCTGTGGTGAGGTATTATTTGGTGAAAGTTCTTAGAGTTGTAGATCTCCTGGAGGGTAAAATACCCAGTTAATGGAATTACATTAGTTTCTACCAGCCAAAGATGCAACTCTGCTGTGTGTTCTCTCTTTTTTTTTTTTTAATAATGCAAGTAATCTCTTCCACATGTGGGTTGTTCCATGACTTCCTCCCCATCTGGTGATATGGGGAAGGCAGGACAGTCTGAACAGAGTTTGTCAGACTGCAGATCCTGGCTGGAAAGTCTGCTCCTGAAGTGTTCAGGGCAAGCCAAAGGCATTGGAGGCTTTGGAGACCATGCTAAGCAGATCAGTCTTGCATGCTGAGTCCAAACAAGGGATTTCAGCCCTGCCAGTTGAAAGCTACAAGGTATTTTGTAGAGCAGTGAAGTTCCAGTCAGTGATCATGCACTAAAGAAAGCTACCTTGGGTCTCCTTTTCTGTGATTTGGGAGTTCCAAAGATTCAGCAAATGTATTTTCTGGTTCCTCGGCCATCCCTTTTGCTGTTATACCTAAGAATGGAATAGGCTGGAGGGGTAGATTGTGACTATCTGAAACTTGGTTTACTTGCTGCAAATCCTGTAATTATTTTTTGGATTAATTTCCCATGCAGCATAACTGGTCACTGACCACAGGAGCACACAGTGGACTCTATAGCCGAGAGTTGTTTGATAGTAAGGTGAAAAACCTCTGTAGTTTTCACAAAGTTACTTTTTTAAAAATAACAGATGTTTTGGAACATCTGCAGCCATATCATGTCAGCTGATTGAGCCTCTGCAGAGAATAGCTTTGGCTTGCCTGGCAGCAGAAGACATTAATAACACCTGGAATGGGGTATTATCAATATTTCCACTGTGATGAGGTTTGGCGACTTCTGCTAATCACAGTCTGATTCTTGTTGAGCCTGAATATAGTGCCTGAAGAGCTTTCACATTTGTAACACTGCCATTTGATAAACTGTGCTAATTTAGTCAACCTCAGCACTTCCATTAGAAGAATACTGATAATTCTGAGGAAAAACATGGATGCTTTGTTCATAAACAATATATTGGGGTTTTTTCCTAATGGTTCTAGGTACACACAGAACTACACCTACTGGCAAAGATCCTTTGAACAATTCAGTAGCTGGAGAGTACTCAGGTATGCAGACATCAAGTCCATACAAGAGGAATGGTCTTATGAATCTTGTACTTGGGCTCTCTTAACACAGTACAGTTACCATAATCCAAGTGAAGGAATTAGAGGAATTAAACAAATGGAGAGTTAAGGAGAAGGAAAATAAACACCTGAAGTCTTCCCTAAAGAGACAGGAAAAAAAAAAAAAAGATGAGAAATGGGGAAATGTCTGACTTGCTTGGTTTGTGGAGCAGTTTACATGGGTTAAAGCAGTTGGTATAGTCTGGGTACGAAATCAGGCCATCAGTGTGTGACCCTAACTTCCAATATGTAGATGGGAAAATTGTATTTTCCTTGACGTGGACTCCTCACATTTTACTATATCTGTCTGCTTTAGAATGTCTTGTGCAAATGGGCTGAAACAACTGATGAAAGGAAAGGGTTTTGCTCAATTCTACTCAGATAAAGTGAAAATAAATCTCTTCAGAAAAAAAAAAAAAGATACCTTGTTTATATTTATTTCTTCAGGTGACGCTGGATTTATTCACTGAATGTTTTTATATTACTAATATTACTATTCTCTGGACTAAGTGGGTCTGGCTTTGGAACTTTTTCTGTGTTCCTCAAATACACCTGGCTTCTGGCAGCTTAAGGGGAATCAGGATGTTATTAGAAGTGTGTCTTCACAGGGCTTTGCTGCCATAATGGATTTAGCCTCTCCTTTGCTTCTCATAGATGCTATGAGGTTTGGCTTTTAAAAGCTATGCTGTTACAGGCCTACATCATATATTTTGCATGTGGATAGAGCATCCTTGATAGCTAATTCATTATCTTGTAGATAATGAATTAGGTTTGGAACCTTGCCCTCAACAAACATTTAATGCACATAACAATGTCTCTTGGCTGTGTGCACTCCTGGCCCATCTGCTGGAGTTGCAAGGTGCCTGTTCCTTGGGGTACAACTTTGAAGGGATATTGGGTTTAATTTGGTGTGGTCTGACAGAGCAGAAATGACATTTCCTCTTCAAGAGGTACTTTCTGTGAGCTGTGCTATCTCATCATGCCTATTGGTACCTCATTCAGAGTCTCTTGTAGCAGGTCTGGGAAAAGGAAAGACAGAATTCAAAGCCAGGTATCCAGGTTGGTGGTGATCTAGTTCATTTTTGTAGTTGCCAGTTAAATAAAGTTCTCACAGAACATGAAAACACCAGGCACTCAGTGTAAAAAGAATGTCCATATGTGGTAATGACTTCAGGGGATGGAACTGCCCTGGAGAAACCCAACCATTTTCTTCATCACAAAATATTTAATTACCTGTCTGTTTTAGCCATTACTCAAAGACTGCATTTGCTTCTTTTGAGCTGTCAGGGAATACATTATACCTGGTTGTATTTTGAAAGCATATAGAATATGTCTGATTTAACCAAGAATCATCTCTGAAGGCTGGATTGAAGTACAGTAGTCAACTGCTAGTGTTTAATCAATTAAAAATTCTAATCAGCACTTTGCTGATGAGGAGGGCACTCTCTTCATTTAATTTCTTGATAATTTCATTATAGAAATGAGGGTTCAAGATGTTGAGGAAAGTGTGATGTCCCTCACAGCTGATGTAATTATTTGGGAGAAGTTAGAAACAGATTTAGAAGTGGGTTGGAGCTCCTGATGCAGTATCAGCATCGATTCAGACTGGTTCTTGTACAACTTCATGGGTCACTGGTGAGCTTTAGGTACACGAAATGCGTAGCTTTTGGATTTAGGTACATGAAATGTGTAGGTTCTTGGATTTAGGTACATGGAATACTTAGCTTTTGGATTTAGGTACATGAAATGTGTAGGTTCTTGGATTTAGCTCTTATGCTTTGGATTTCCCCCTATAATAAAGATACAGTACCACTTCCTTCCTTTGTGGCAATAAGGCACTGTGTCCCATGCTCATGACCCCTAAGTATCCCAAAGTCCATTGTCCTAAGTGACACAGGTAGGGTGACACAGCTCCCTGTCCCTAAGGAACCAGCAGAGTTCAATTCCCATCAACTTTGTGCTGTGGCATGTATTGGTAAAAGTGACAGGAGTACATGGGGCATGGCACCTCACAGGTGATTTCCTGTGTGTATTCTGTATCTGCTGCTCTGGGACAGGAGAGGGGCTGCCTGTGTGGGTTTAAAGGCTGTGAGCAGCTGGGATGGTGAGCAAAAGAACCTCCTGGAGCTCAGACTGGGGCCCATCAGTGGGAGTGAAACAGGCAGAGCCAAGGCAAGAGCAGGGTACAAATGCAGAGACTCAGAGGTGAGTGAGGGGATGAAGTCTGTGCACCTTGGGAACCACTAGCCTGCTTTGAGAGGTAAGAAGATGTATTTACACACCAAGGAGCATCTTCTTGGTGCTCTTTAATTAGTCTTTAAAAATTGATAACATTTTAATATAATTTTGGTTCTGAAGGTCAGTCTAATATTGTATTGCATGATGCTAAATTGCTCTTCTCACAGTTAGGGGATGTAATTAAAAGCACAGGCATGCTGATTTTGATTAAGAGTTTATTTTCTTACTAAATAAGAAAAATTGAGTTTCATGGAAATAAGTTTGGGGGGTTTAATTATGCTGTTTCTTAACCTCTTCTTTGCCATTTAACTACTTGTGTGTGAGTGGAACAAAGAGGTATCAGCAGAGCAGATGCAGACATAGTTTCCTCTGGGGATCTTTGTAACATCTTTCCTAGGAAAACTATTATGATACAAGATAGAGTGAGTTTTGTAGCACTTAACTGGTACCAGTCATCTGGGGACTCTACAAAACCTCTGTTGGTATCTCTGGCATAGTTGTTTATTTCACCAGTTCTGCCCATAATACTGCAGTAATTTCACACAGTTAAAACTTATGCTTGAACACAATGACCGGCAGAGGAACAAAAAGCTTGATTATTCTTGTAAGGATTTACTCCCTCAGCACTCATGCCTTGTTTCATTCATTATTTTGGGTTTTTTGCAAAAAGCAGAGGTGAGTCACATGGTCCAAGCCTGAGCAGAGGTGTCTTCTCCCAAGCCTCCACTTCTCAAACACATTTGTGCCACGGTGCCAGCCCTTAGAGTGAGGGCAGAAACATCTCACTTTCTGTGTGAAAATAAAATAAAGGAGAAATCTTTTTTTAGCCAAGAGTGCCATAAGGGAAATGTAGCCTGAAATGGATCCTGATGGCTTAAGTACACATAGGGAAATAACAGGAAATCCACACTATTTTAATTTTGTAAAATTCATGGTACTTAAGCCGTGTTTGGAGTTCCTGGGGATCTGGCTCATGATTTGTGGAAGTGTCAAAGTGGCAGTACTGTGCTGTTTCAAGTAACCCAGATCTCACTTATTCACATCATGCAGTTGCATGTCACAGAGGGCTGTTTTCTCTTCTTTTGTGTTCTGTTCTAGAGCTGGATTAACCTCATGTTTTCCAGGAAAATGAACACTGCGCATTTTGGGGTGAAAACTTACTAGTAAGGCACATTTTAAATATTAAAAAAATGAGCTGAACTTTCTCTCCATATATATTTATATGAGCACTATAGTAAAAATTATTGCAATGCCACGACATAAAATATCCGATAAGTCACGAGCGGCTTTGTAGTGAATTTTCTAGTTAGAATAAACTTTGCAATTATAGGAGATATTTGAGCTATTTCACATCAACTCCTTTGCAGCAGTGGAAAAGATTTCATTTGATTCAGGAGCTGTTGGGTGATGTTAGAAAGCTCAGTATTTTTCCTGCCACTTGTAGCTGTGCAGCTGAGATACTTCTGACTGTTAACCAGCAATCAGTGTGGCTGTGGTCAGGATTCTCCTCTGCCCATACGAGGGGGTTCTGCTTCTGATAGCAGGGAGGGTGGAGGGATGGGTGCCACAGCCACAGCAGCTCTGAGTGTTTGTTGGGCTCAGTGCATGGGGCATCTCAAACTTGCCAAGCTGTAGGAAATGAGTTAGGTCAGACACATCTCTGAACTGTGGTTTGAAGGTTAAAAGAAGACTTTAAAATGCTTTTCTGGGTGCAGAAATATTGTAGTCTGTTTTGCTGATTTGAAGGGGAGCCAAAAAAAGATCCTTGTGGCTATAGGCTATACATGAATTGGGTTCAAAAGAGAGACCACTTGTTCTTGTGGACTGACAGGTATTTTCAGTGTTCTTGCAGCATGATGTCATTACTCATAGTTACCTAGATTTATTTTGTTCTGCTGGAGGCACTTATTGAGCACAGGGGTAGATTTAATTTTAATAGAGGTTTGGACCTGGCTGTAGTTATAGTACTATTAGTCTGGGGTGAAGAAGGGAAGTCAAACTCAGATTGTTGCTTTGCCTCTTGGCTGAGAGCTTATCAAGAGGGAAGTAAACTCGCAGTAATAAAGGCTGTTCTTGACATTCCCTTATGCAGAGGAGACAAAGGTGATAATTAAATGGAGGTTACACATTAAAAATTCATAGCCAGAGGAGAGAAGAAAGGACACAGCAGGATGATGCCTGTCTGTCCCATTGGATGCTGCTGGCTTCTGGTATTTAGCTTTATTATGAACTCCAAAGAGTATAAAGATCATTCTTCTGTTTCTAACAGGTAGGATATGTGGTGTCTATTTCAATTATTTGTACAGTTTAGTTGTGAGATCATGAACACATCCCTGGTTAGCCTTTATGCTCCAATTCGGATTTCTTTCCAATAAGAAAGAAACAGGTTAAACAAGATGGTAGGATCAAATAAAGATGTGGGCTGAAACTGGCTGGATTTTCCACTCATTCTTGTGCTGAAGAGAAGAAAGTCTTCTTAGAAATGTTTTAAAGTCTTCTTAGAAATATTTTAATTTGCATACAAACTTTTCTCCCCCCACCTCTTGTTAAATGAAGTTTTTTAGGAGAATGAATGCAAAGCTAGACTGATTCAAAAGGGAAATAAGGACTGTGGTTATGCACACATACCTAAGAATTTTGTTACTCTGCAATAACAGATACTTTGAAGAAAAATGAGCCATACTGTCACCTCCTGTGCAGTGCCATGTTTTGGGTATCAGTAGAGTAAGACTAAAGGGTTTTTGTCCACTGCCTGAATCAGGCCCTGATAAGGCAGTGGAGAAGCTGGTGGTGGATGTGTGATATGTACAGGAAGCTGTCAGGGGGTTGGTGCTGAAAAAACGCCAGCGCGGTCACGAAAATCATTCACTCATTCTCTTCTGCTATAGTCAAGCAGAGGAGGGGGAAATAAAATATTTTTCTGGGATTCATGACTTGAGGTAAGGATTAGGAAGAAATACTTTAAGGGCAAAGGAGGTTCAAAACTTGAAAGGTATAAAGAAAACTTTATTAACAGAATTAAAAGAAAAATAATGAGAACTAAATTAAAACTTTAGAACACCTTCCCTCCCCTGCTCGCAGTCCTTGTTTCCTTCCCATCAACAACGCAGGGAGACAAAACATGGGGTTTTCAGTCAGTTTTCCACTTCTAAAAATCTTTTTTCAGTTCACTTAGGGAAAGGAGTCTCTTTTGTCATGGAGTCTTTTCCACAGGAGACCATTTTCTGTGTATTTTTCCAACGTGGTTCTAATTTTCACAAGTAGCAGTCTAAATCCATTAGTGCCACTTTTTGCTATATCTGACAAACTTGTATGAGTTCTACGGGAATATTGATGAAAAGATGGGAACTTAGGAAACAATGCAGTCCAAGGAGGCTCCTACTGAGCTGTGCACTACTTCAATTGTTTGTCTAAGCTGTCTTTAAAAATTTCCTGTGATGGAGACTACATAAACATCTGAAGCAATGTGCTGTTCTGTCCTTGTGTTTAGAAATCTTTGCTTTATGTCTAATCCTTTTCCTTACTGTTTCATACACAAAACACATGGGAAGCAGCACGTTCCCTTCTGTTCACCAGTCCTTTGCACACTTGGAGGTTATCGTCACACAGCCCCTTCACCCTCTCCTCTAGAATAAACAGCTCTGGCATTTCAGTCATGCTTTGCAAGTCCTATTTTCTAGAAGCTAAAAGATAATGCACTGTCTTGATGGGCCACATGAGAGGAGAAGGCTGCCAAGTGAAATTCTGTGAGAAATTATTCATACTCCAGGATGTGCTAATGAAATATTTCATAACTTCATTAATATGAACACCAGCATGGTAATTTTTAGATTCATGGAAGTTTGCATTCCTTCAGTGTGGTGCAAATAAAGTTGTTAGTTTTTCTGAGAATAAGTGTTGTAGCATAAATTAAAATAAATAGGCTGAAAACGTGTGTACTGGATATAGCCATCATTGCCAGCAAACATGTGGCAACAGTTCAGTGTTAAGCCCATCAAGGCACTGGGGGCTACAGGCTGGAAAATATCAAGACTCTGTTGATATCAGAAATGCCAGGCTCTCCTTTTATCATAATCTCCATCCCATACCTGTCTCTTTCATTTCAACCCTGTTGACTCCATTGGTGATGCTAGTTTTGAAGTGTCAGCTGCCCCTTTAGAAGGCAAATATGACCACTAGAAATGTTCTGTTAGAGGCAACTAGTCATTTATAATATTTTTTGCATTGGCACAGCTTGACTGAGACATATTGGTGTGTAGTTCTCTCCCTTCCCACAAGCTTTTTTCAGTGTTACCAGTTATGTAAACAATGCAACCTAAGACCTTCTTTTTTTTTTTTTGTTCTTACCTCAGAGAAACATCAGAGAAAGACTGAGATTTTCTAGCATAGCATGCAAATGAATAACATAATCTTTGTTTCAACTTCCCCTTTGTCTCCTTAGTGCTTCCTTTTCCTCATCTTCTTTTCCCTCTTTCTTTCCCTGTTTCTTTTCTTAAACACTTGTAACTTCTGCTGCACAGCCCTCTGGCAATGCCCTAAATCTGAGAGGGATTTCATGGAGCCTTTTCATCATGAAGCCTGCCAGAGATATATCAAGACTTCTTTTTCACCCCTTGAGACTGACAAAAGGACCAACAGGAATAAAATTTAATCTCTTTAGAGAAATGGAAGTGGATGAGTTGTTGCTCTATGAACCTTTTTTCCCTTCTTTTTCTTTTCCCTATCCCACATGCTGTATGTGGCTGTTAGGTAGAGCAGGACCTTGGTATGTTCTCAGCCAAGAAGCAGCTGTCTCTGTAATTAATTTCATAACTCCTTTGATGCTTCCAGAGAAGTGGAGGGTCAGGGAGAGGCATGGAGAATCTCTTCTGATAAAAGAAAGAGGAAGTGCTTACTGTTGTGCTCTTCTTCTTGTGGTCTGTTAGCAGATGCTTACAGTAGGATCTCGTTTTTCTCAGTACAGACTTCGTATTAAGACATATTTGAATGTTATGTCCCTGTGGCTGGTGAGGCTGACAGGAACCTTCCAAGCTGGCTTCAGACTCAGAAATACTCTGATGTCTGAGGTGTCCCTTATGCCTCTTAATCATGTGGTCTACATCTATTCTGCTAGAGAAAAATGCCCTTACATGTCTTGCTGACAGGGTTGAATGGTTTGCTTTCCTTTTGGAAAGGGTTATGCTATTTTTTTGAAGACTCTTGATCAAATAATGGCTGTCAAATTTGTTGGACATAGAGCTCTGCTGATATGCTTAGTGCAGGTTTCTTCTAGAGGGTGATGATGTCTGTGGCCAATCCAGCTGTCCCACACAGAGGAGCCTGGAGCTGTGTTTAAAACTTGTTGCTAAGTGCTGCTGCTTGCACAAAGTGATGGCTTTGACTTGTCCCTCATATGTGTCTCACAAAGAAAAGTTAGAGCAAGAAAAATGATCCAAACTATTTGAATGTTGCTCCTAGTGGGATATATTTTTCTACATTAATTCCAATTAAATATCCACAGGTAGCAGACAAAAGAATTAGAAACACATGAGGAGATTGATGTAGAGCTATGTAGCTGTTCCTGTAATAATTGATTTAGAATAATTGAATTATTTTCCTGTAGAAATCTCTTCTTCCGCAGAACGCCATTATATTCCCCAATACCTTTTGTTCCTTTAGTTAATAGAGCTATATAACAAATGCATATCTGCACTGGTAAATGCAGACCATTTGAACTCTAAAATATTAATTTTAAATGTACCTATGGCTATTTTTAATAGTAATTTAAAATCATCCTAAAAAGCACATGTTGAGGTAATGAGATCCATAAATACTGGTTGGCATTATTGATTCACATGTATTGCTTCCGTAGATTACTTCCATTTTCCACATTTCTCTTCATGTCTATCCTAATCACGGGGCTGGATTTTAAAGGTCTTTATTTATACTGAGCCTTGTGTAAATAAAACGAAAATAAACTTCTCCAGTGGGAGCAGAATAAAGCCAGAGCTTACCATTGTGGAAAAATTCAATCCTTAGTTTTTGTTTAAGATTAAGGGAAAGTGTTTAACTTATTCTATAAGCAGGGATAAGTAACTTCCCCATTTCCAGAAAACTTGGGAGAGCATTCATTATTTCTTGCAGTCTCTGCAGAAGAGCCTGCAAAGGCAGAAAGGAAATACAGGAATGTGCTGTAGGAAGGAAAAATTCTTTTTAGTAGACACAAAGTAAACTGGTGCAAGCTTGTCCAAGATACAACACATTACCTCAGCTTCTCTGAGTGAAGTCCTCCTGCAGCTGTTGGTACAGTCAGGACATTTGGGTTACTTTTATTGTCTTTCAGAGTGATATTCTGTTTCTCCTCACTCCCTGTGTCATTTATCCAAGCAAAACTCCAGCCTTATGAAAAGAAATACAAGAAACACAGACGTCATCTACCTCGTGTTCATGGAGTGATTCCATTATATCCACTCATGTTTCTGCAGGGATGCTTATTTACCTGCCAGGACTGTTTGTTTGTTTGTTTTTACTATATATAAACCTTTTCCAAAGCGATTTTGTGATAATCAAAATAAGACATGGTGAAGGATTGTTAATACTGCGCAGCTGCCGCAGACACCAAAACAAGCTTTACAGTTACCACTTGTCAGAGCAAAGTGCATTCTCATTAGATGAAGTGGATATGTTATTACCACATTGTTAAAAGCTAGTCACCTGTTACTGGATAAATACTTGTAAAGAATAAACAGGTTATACAGGGGTTCTGAAGTCCTCACTGGGTTTAAGTGCTGTCACGTAAAGTGTCATCAGACTTGCTTGTCACTCCCCCCTCTGTAGAATAGTACTGCAGACAGAACAAGAATAGTAGAAAATTACTTTTTTGCACACTTCCCATCATTGCTTTTTAAAAGCATACCTGTGCTATGGTACAAATGCAAAAGTGGGACTAAATTCTAAGACCATATAGTGTACGTATTTTTTGTATTAATTTTTTTGGTTTTATTTCTCATACTTGTATACACACCCAGTCAGAAGGTGGGACTGATGGGATGGGCAGTGGGGTATTGAGTTACACCCATACCTGCTAGTGTTTGGAGTTCTTAATGTAAGAGGCATACATTTCATATGGAATGAGTGGCCTTTTTGTTCCTTATCTGCTTTGAGATTGACAGGTTGAATTACTTACAATGCATGTTTTCCATTCATAAAACTTTTTCCTCAACAGGGTGAAAGGAAAACATAGAGACAAATCTCATGTGGAAGAGATGACACGTCAGCATTTTGGTTTATTGGCCATTGATGATACAGTAAATCACTAAAAGCAGTTTTAGAGCCTAGGAAGCAGCACTATTGATCTCCTGGAGTCCTGTTGCCAGAAATTGTATTAAAGACCTTAACACAATGATGTGTAGCCTTGTGGCAGCAACACGGCCAAGAACAACCTTTCCTAGAGATCAGAAAACTGAGAGTCCTAGTGAAATAGTGAATTTACTGGGGGGGGGAGGGGGTGTAAATTACTGGTGCCTCTTTGCTGTCCTCCTAGAGACCAAACTGAGTATCAGGAGAGATATTTGCTTATTTAGGATTTCGGTGTTTTCAAATTATCCGCAGGTAGAACAATTCGCATTTTCTTCTTTCCTTCCCTCCTGCATTTTGAATGATGTGAAACATGAGTTACATTTTTCTGCTTATCATCCATTTAAAAAAGACTAAACTGTGGAAGGTGAATGTAAATGTGTAGTAAGATTTCAGCTAACTCATGTTTGGCATTGTCAGTATCAGAAAGGAATAGTTTATTGTAATTAATTATTACCATTTAATCAACAAAGTATGCTATAACACAGTTGTAGATGCAAAATTCAGTCTATATCAGTGAATTGTTCCAGATTTACACCTGACCCTGTAGTAAAAGGGACTAAATAACACTTTTTAAAAGATGTTTAGGTTTTTTGAGTTTAAAAAGAAATACTTCACTTACTGTGTTTAAATGTAGATTTTCAGTTATTTAGTCCTGTATGAAATTTTAAACACTTAGATTTGAAAGAATGCTTGCACTTCAAAATGCTTGTACTGTTGAAGCAGACCCATAAAGAATGAATGCCCACAGGACTGGAAGAGCATGAATCATGGTTCAAATCTTGGTTTAACAATTGAATGAAAAGCCTGTCTAGCTTCCTAAGAATCATGCTCCATTTGTTTCTAAATGGACCTGGAGTTTCAGTAATCTGGGGACAGATTTTCAAAGTATGTAGTCACCTGAAACGAAGCCAACAGACAGGCTTTTTAGAAGTTCACACTCCTGGCTGAAGATATCTGATTTAAGTTAGATACACCTTCAAGACATCAACTGCTGTCATTAGGCATTCGGGTCCACCCATAATGTCTCTCAAACCTGATTCTTAGTTACTTAAAAAAAAATAAAATCTAATTCTGCTTTAGAGATTTTGCCTGTTTAGAGATTCTACAAATGCAAGCCACAGGATTTATTTCTGAAAAACCCTTTTTACAATCTAAGCCATATAAAATAAAGTAAGCATATGCATTTTAATAAAATGTAGCTATTTTGAAAAAAAGAGCTATTTTCTGGTCATGTAGTACTCAACTGAAAGGGAATTGCTGCTGTTTCTCATGCCCTTACCCATGGAGAAATGTGTTTTGGTAGCAATTAGAGATGGACAGTTCCCTGAGGCACTGAGCTCTTAGGTGTTTAGCATTAGTCACCTTTCTGTTAACTTTGCAAATCACTTCATTTTTCAGAAGTGGATAGAACTGCTCTTAAATGGAGTGGGAGTACTCTGCTATTTTAGGTCATTTTTACCTATTTAGGAATTAGAAAAGAAACATGTACCAAAAGCAAAAAAAGATTATGGCAAAAAAGTTAATTAAAATCTACTCTAGCCCCTAAATTAAAGCCTTAGACCAGTGCAAAAAGTTGTAGTGGTTTTTTTCCTGTGATTTTTGTCTTTTTCTCTGTGCTAGTGTTTCCTCTCTAATAAGAATGTGCCCTCGTTTTCACACGAGTGTCAGTTTTATGTGAGTTCATACAGCACTTCAAAAGTCATTCTGATTTATAAGGCAGCTGTCTCAAGCACTGGGACTCCTCTTTCCAATGTGCTCACACATCCCTTTCTGCAGGGGTCAATGTAGCTACAGCATGATTGGAAAACATTTGAATTCAAAAATATGGCTTTGCTCCCAATAACTGCTGTGATTGCAAGTCACAAGTCAGTGACTAAAACTAGAATTACTGCTCTGTAGATTTCAACACTTCATCTCTTTAGTTTTCATTTCATTCTGTGTTGTTTAGAAAAGAACTGTATTTTTATTCAGAGAACAAAACCCTCCACATCCACAGTCAAGATCTACCTCTAATCATTAGAGAAATGGGAACTCTGATGGATGTTGTGCCATTAATAATATTTGCACCTGGACTTTTTCAGCAATGATCTGTGTTTGTAAATGGCTGAGTGTACTGTTTTCACCAGATATTCAGCATGTTTTTATTAGATTATTTTCCAGAAAACAGAATATGAAAAAACCGTGAGAATACTGCTTTCTGAAAAATCCCCCTCAAACTGAAAATGACCCAGTCAACACAAACTCAACAACAACAAAACAAGTCCTTTCGGTAGGAGAAAATCCATGAAGTACTGTGGCTGGTATTCCAGCTTTTCCTACAGGAATCAGCAGAAGCTTCATGAATGTGCTCATTTCCACTGTTACATTTGTTCTCCTCCCCATCTCTTGGAGTGCAATACTAGCTTTGGAATGCATATTTTCAGGGTTGCAGGATGGAGGTGTTATTTCTGCTACAATGATAGCATTGTTTGTCCTCAGCTGAAATGCAATGGTAGATTGTTCCATAGCCAGATTAAATCCTTAGATATGGAGACCTCAACCATATGGAACACAGATTTGTTTTTTAATTTCTGTGCATATGAGTGAAGTTTTAGCATGGGAAGAGGGCACAGCTATGGGATAGAGACAGCCATAGCTCTGTGTTTATGCTGGGTTCTGTCTCTTCTGTCTGTCTTACCAGAAGCACCCAGTAATCATGGCTGTGGATTTTGTTATTGCTGTATCCTGTAGGTCTGTTTTATTTGTTATTTTAAATAAACTCAAAGCTCTAGCCCTGGATTTACAGCAGCATGTTGTGCTGTGCTGCTGATTGCACATAAAAGTGATCACAAAACAGCTCTGAGAAGCTTCTCCTGTGAAAGGAGTGATGTGTTTGCAAGCTGGAAGTTAAGCAAGCTAAGAACTGTAAGATAACATTTTGGTTTTTTTTCCTGAAAAATGATTGTACATTAGGCAGAATCTCACTGAGGGAGCTTAGGAAAGGGTGTGTTTCTTCTGTAAGAAAAAAATGGTACTAAGTCTGAAACTTCTACCACATCAAGTCAAGAGTTCTCTTATGAATCTGTTTATAACTTGTGGAACACAGTATGTTTTTTTCTGGTCTGCTGAAGGGGTAGAAAAGCAGTGGGAAGAGTTCAAAGACTTGCTAAGTTCCTTGAAGTTTGATGGAAACAAAAGTGTTCTGAAGAGATGGGACACATACATGAGCAATGAGTAGGAGAGCTGTAGTTCTGCCTTCAGGCATGAGAGGAATGATGGAGGATGAGTGTGAGGGACAAAGTACCACCTATGAAATGTGTCACCTATCTCTGTACTGGAAATGGGACTGTGAAACAGCCAGTTTCACTGTTGTAAGCTGTTGTGCCAAGGCCCAAAGGTCATATGGGCTATCCATAGCTTTCCCCAGGAAATATCAGCTTAGGACCATTGTTAGAGAAGGTGAGAAGCAGCAGGATCTTAGGTATTATTCCTTCAGTCACAATTTTGTGTGTGCTTGTTCCTTCTAATGGAAGGCCTTCCTGTTAAAGGGATGGGATGTATTTTAAGCATTTTGTGTAGCAGAATTAAAGAAGAAAATTCTCTTAGTATGCTGTGCCCTCTTCACAGGGCAGTGTGGCAGGAAGGTGACCCGCAGCCACTTTCCAGCCCAAGTTCTTCTGGTGACTGTGCAGCCTTAACAGCACTTGAAAGAATCATCCACTAAGAAAACCCACATTATATAATGTGGAAGTTGATGTGGAGACTCCTCACTTTTTTATCACTTTGACCTGGATCACCAGGTGTGTCCAGAATTACATGTTCTTTTGAACGAATTTTGAAAGGTTTGGGGTGTCTTTTAAAGAAAGTTGGAGGTGCAACAGCCATGGGTAGTCACTGTCTTTATAGAGATAAGGGATTCACATAATGGTACAAAGAATTAAAAGTGGTGGCTTGCAACAATTATAGGGGCATTTATTTGGCATTTTCCCCTAAAATTCTCTGTGATAATCCATTTTACAAATGCAGTTTCTGATCCAACATTTCTGGTTTCATAATGGATTGACTGCAATTATTGAGGTAGCTAGAGAGTTATTCAGACCGCAAAAATGAGGCAGTTATCCTGTGAGCTGCTAAGATTAACCCTTGAAAAAATGACATCAGTACAAAAATGCAGACATATTTTGTTGCTTGACTCTCATCTCAGTGCTTTCTTGCTTCTTTTCTTGTTCTCCCTCCTCCTCCCAAGACAGAAACACACATGCAAATCTTGGCAGAGGCACAGCTGAAGACTTTGCTTTAAAATAAGTAAAAAATAAACTCCTTAATTCACCACTGCAGTCCTTGTGCATAAGCAAGATGTTTCCTGTTAATGTGGTATAAGCAAGCACTGATCTCTGGGGACATCACACCCTGTGTGTTCTTCCCTTTCAAAGTGTTTATGTTTTACCAGTCCCAAGGGAATACATAAACTTCTGGACCGTTTTGTGTGGTGCCATTTTAACATGGTTTTGCCTTTTTTTTTGGACGTAAAAAACTATAGAAATTCCTTTGTGTTCTGTGTAAAGGACTAAGATCTGATTACAGTTCTTACAGCAGAAGAAATCTTATGGAGATATTTCCATTTCAGCTTAGTTCCCTTTGACTCGTGTTTCGTAGGGAGAGACTGACTCATGCTTTACAGCTTGTTGGTAGGGGACTGTCCTCAGATGTGGGACAGCCAGAGCAACGTCACTCTGTTCTCTCACAGAGACCTTGCCAAGAATTGGGCAGAGCAGACTCGCAGCCTTCCGTGTTCATGGGGCTGCACACGTTCTTGTTTTGACAAAGTTTCATTGCATAATGGAAACCTTAAGATTTGACTCAGTGGAACACTCATTTTATTGTCTCTGGGCAACATCTCCATGCCCATTCTGTTAAATTAAATGTGCCCCTTTGTCTGGGCAGCATTAGCTGCTGTTTTGTTAAATGCCCCAATTTTTCATTCATTTTAGTAACTATTAATCTGTGAGGAGAAGGTAGGAGGGAGGGCATTTAGATGAAAATTCTCCAGGAACACATTCTCTTCCCTTAGCAGGAGAATACTTGTGAAAATGAATGAAAGACCTTTTGGAATCTCATTTGAAATTAAGATTATTTTCCTGCTGAGATGATTAAATTAAAATTTTCACTCTCATTACTCCATATACTTATGTGGTTTAAGAAGATCTAGAATTAGTGACTATGCTTTTTGATATATTCTAAATCATAACTTAGAGAATAAGGAGGTTTTGTAGGCATGAGATTTGAGGATCATCTATGAATAATTCATCCACTTGTTTTACTGCATGAAACAGAGGTGTGCTGGGAGGATACCAACATCTTCACTTTCCTGTGAACAATAGTTCAGGGAGAAAAATGAATGAGTTAATTGAAATGCATCAGCTGCTATAATAGAGTCACGTTTGGTTTGGGGATTAAATTACTCTGAATTTAGCACTGAACAATAGATTTGCTGTCTAAACAATCCAGCTATGCTGAGTTCTCTGGTTATTTCATGAAGTATTGTTGAACAGAGCTGTTGACTTTCTTCACTTCAGCTTTTAGATTTTTTTCAGTCCTTCCTTACTTCTTATTTCCTGAAGCTGGGAATAATCAGTTTTGTTGCTGCTTTTTTATTTCCTTTCAGACTTTCTCTGTATTTCCATGCTGGAATTGTGTTCACTTCATCCTCTTTGATCTTACAGAAGTAAACAAACTGTCTGGATGATCATAATTTCAAATCTGTATAACACTTTTGACTTTGAAAAATTATAATTTTTTCTAGGTTTCTCTGAAGCAAAGGTGATTGGAACTAGGCTCCCAAACCAGCTTGTGTTAAACCACAGCCACAGCAGAATGGTGAAGGAAAAGAATCCGATTGGTGACATATATTTAAACCAGCTCTTTTTCTTGCAGACATGTTCACACGTGATCAAAATCTCTAAAGAAAAACTGTCAAATAATCTTTGATTTGGAAGCTTTAAGCACATTTGTAAACCAAGCCCCCCATCTTGATTTAGGACCCCAGAGTCAGTGGCTGGTTTTGGCAGCTCTCTGGGAGAGGCAGAAGGTTTTGTAAATGGGTTCTTGTGTGAGGTGTGCTAATAACTGGCTGATCTTTGGAGCCATTGGGAAGAGTTCCCAGCACTCCAGCGGGGTGTTGGTGTTTTGGGGGAGTGTATTCTGCTGCAATAGGACTTCAGTTGAAAGAGAGCTGTGAGCATGACTTCCAGCAATGAAAGCAAATACTCTGTTTTCTGACCAACAGCTTCTCTTTGTTAAAAGTAGCTCCTTCTTGTGCCAAGCCCCCTTAATGTTACCTAGAAATGTCAGAGATTTAGGTCTTTATAAATTGGGCACTATACTGTGCCTGTCATTTATTGTGGAAAATATCTTATTTTAAATCCTCTTATACCTACTCTTCCTTAATAAACAAACCAAAACCCAGGTGGCATAGATTTGGCAGTAGACAGCAAGAATTTAAAATTTCAGAACAGGAACAAATATATCTTGAGGGACCATATTTACTTTCGTGTAATTGTAATAATAATAAACGTTTTGCTTTTATATTGGCTTTTTCATCAGTAGTTCTCAAAGCACTATTTGAAAAGAAGTTTGGCATTACTGTACTCTTTACTGTGGGAAAACATATGGATACCATACAATCTGGCACCAAGATCACTTAATAGCTGGGTGGCAATTAGAGCCCAGCTTCCTCTTCAAGATTGAAATGCTATTTCTTCTCTTCTTTCTCTTGGTAGCTTTGGATTGCCAATGTATTTATTTAGAAGATGGCAACTTGACCTCACAGATTACTGTCCAAATGCTTGGGAAGGATGTTATTTTTGGAGCAAAGTTCATTTGTATCTGGAGATGCCAAACGTTTAGAGGCCCAGGAGTTCATCTGACCCTTTAAGCACAAACACAGAGAGGCTGGTGTGAGAATTAACTCTGCTGCCATTCTCAGTTTGAATTGCTCATTCCTGCCTTCTCTGAGTCAGTGAGCTTGTGTCTGAGCATCAGAGACAGGCTGAAGGCAGCTGTGCTGCTGGAAATGTGAGCTGGCATAATAAATGTTTGAGTGTTAGAGGTGAGAGTGAGAAAACTGATAGAAGTGGATCCATCATAACTGTGCTTTTCATAAAAGATGGAAACAAGCAGTACTTTTAATCCATTATTTACTTACTAGATGGTATCTAATTATTTAGGCAATTTTCAAAGCCAGTAAAAGGCTCGACTAATTCCAAATTATAATTTAACTCATGCTGAACTCTCTGTCTTCCAGGTAAAATATGAGCAATTTTGATGCTTTTATGGGTAAAATACCTTCTTGTCTGTGAGAACTCTCATAATTTATCTGCTTAAGTACTGGAGAAAAAAAATAAATTAAATATTGTACTCATTAAAATGGTCTTTTCCCCAGTTTATTCCATGTTTTTTCTATAGATTCTGGAAGCTGTAAGAGGAAAGCAAAGATTCAGAAGTCAATAGAGCAGCTTTGTGTCCCATCTAACATTCCTCCTTTCAGTTAAAAAGCTGTTTGGACAGGTCACAAATGATTGTGGTCTATTACTACTAATAAAACACAGTTATTAGTACAGTGACTTGGGCAAAAATAGTCAATTCTTTTCTTCTTGGAGATTCTTGGTGTGTATAAAAGTTGTTTGTAGGCAAAACTTTCAAATATGTCAAATAGACTTAATGTACTTTTGAGCAAGAACGGTCTTGTAGTCCTTGATGCTGCTGAGATTAGTCTCAGGACTGCCTTAAATTACTCCAGCTAGTAGCTTAATTGTTTCCATACAGAACAATTCTTAGTATCAAAGGAATCCTCAATTAGGCTAAATTTGTTATGTGATAGAATAACAGGTTTAATGATAAGAGTGTTCTGCTGCATGTCTCTATAAAGACAAACATTTATTCTACCAATGAGCTTTGCTTTTCCCACATCTTGGAATATTTGGGTTCTTATTTCCAGATTTGACCTGTTAGAGTTGTGGTGGTCTGGCACGTTCTTGCTGCAGGATTTGAGCCCCAGTCACACACGCCTGCATGTCAGGAATATCAGAACCCAGAGTCTGGTCTTGGACCTGTTGCTATTTAATGTTTGTTAGTTTTTAAGTGCAGAAGACACACCTATGCTGAACTTTGAGAACTGATGAAAGTTGGAGTTTTGTCATGACTTACATAACTGTAACCTGAAAAAGATTTTCAGGGCTCTACAGCAAGAAAATATTTTGATCAGTTAATTTGATCCCCACCTTTTTGTTCCTACCCTGCCTTCCTCTCCCTTCCCTTCTCCCATCCTGCCCTTCTTTAGCTGCAGAACTTGCATGTGGGCTGACAAATTTTATTTCAACTGTAACCCTGTGTGACTGAAAAAGAACTGAGATATAAACTCCAGTGATTTCTTCTACAATGGAAATCTTGACAGAACCATAGGTCTGTTTTAGTGGCACTAGGAAAATAATATTTTGGCTGATATTAGTATATGGTAAAGAATAGTCAAATTCTGATTACAAGAAAAAGCTTTATAAAAGGGTCAGTTCTACCCCTGATGTGAAAAACCCAGGAGCTTAATTTTCATCTGGATTTTTGTGTATTCCAAAGTGATTTTACGTGGATCAGGAATAAAGGTGAAGATAACAGGAGCAACTGAACAGCCTGACTTCTAGTAGGGGGATAGTGATACATGTGCACATATCTGTCATCTAGATAATTGTTTTATCATCCTAAAAGCAAGGGAAACTTGCCAAAAGTTTTTCTTCTGCCCTCTTTAACCCTGCTTTCCCAGTGTTCATTTGGAATATTTTGAATGAATTCTGCACAAATTCAAAGGCAGTGGAGTAATGATAATTTTGATCTGGGATCCAAATCAATTTGTAGTTAGTCAGGAGAGAAAAAAAAAAAGTTTATCTGGTGTTTTTTCTCCATCAAGGCAGAACTTTGGTTAAGAAATTTGTTACATAATCTATTTGCAACCTTAGCCTGGCTGTCAAACAGTTTTTGTCTTAGTATTTTAGAGCCATCTGTAAATCTTGGGTCTCAAAGTTCCACCATGAACGTGACAGAGAGTAGCATGTTATAAAGTCATCACTAGGCATCCATTTTATTTAAGGGATAAGCAGAAGTAGGTGATGGAGTTGTGGTGGCTGGGTGTAATGGACTGAACATTTTCCAGGCTTCTCCTTTCTCCTTGTACAGACTTGAAATTGTAAATATTCCCTCTCATCACTAGAAAATGCTTCCAATGCCTAGTTCTCCCAACTGCTAATTTGAAAATAAATGCTTTACTTCTAGGGAAATTTGTCTCATTTCAGCTTTCCTCTTTCATTTTTCCTAGTTTTTGTGCTTCAAGAACCATCTGGTATCAGATTTTTTTCCCTGTTACTGAATGCTTTTCAGTCTCTTCTGATGAATGAGATACATAGAATTTGTCACATTTCTCATGATGAGGTAAAACCTTATTGTTTTAGTGTCATGTATATTAAATTAGTACAGGAGAGGACATAATGTTCTCTTGGAAGGGCTCACCCTGTGGTGAATTCACAGGATTGGAGGACCTGTACTTTGCAAGCTGTAAATGTGTCCTGGGGAGGTTCGTACTAAACAGTGACCATATTGAATTTGGACACTGAAGAAGGCTGATACCTTCTACCAACCTTCCTTGATTAATCTCTGAATGATGTGCTGAAAAGAGTAGCAAGGAAACTTAGAAAATAAAACTCTCAGTGGAAGAATCAAATAGTCAGAAGCCTCATCATATCTTAAATACAGATCCAATTTTAATATATAAGCACTATTGGCTGGCAAAAATGAGGCATTCAGAGGTTAGCCTAATTTCTGATGACAGCAGATTCTTAAGCAGCTGAAAACCTGCAAGATATTTTGCTCATTCTGGTAGAGTAGGCTAATTATAAAACCATATGGGAGAATGTGGGAATACTGTGTTACACACATACTTGATGTGGAGTGATCCCTTTTAAACAGAATAAAAAAAAATCACTGAGATTTCAAGACTTTCATCAGTCATAGATCAATCTCAACATGGTAAGATGTGAAAAGAAAGTTCCTAAAGTAACAAATGAAAATGGACTCATAGACACTACTGAAAGACCTCCTAGTAATAAGACAAAGTTGACAAATTTTGACTGGGCAAAGGAAGAATTGAGTCAAGACTACTGAGTGTACGACAGTGGGAGAGTTGTTCAGATGGATTAGTGAAGGACTCAGATTTAACTAACTGCCTAAATTCTCTTATGGGAAGGCATATTACTAATTAGTTGTTTTTTCCTTTGTTAGGTTAACCTCCCTCTAAACCCCAACATGCTCTCAGAAGTAAGTGAATTTGATTTTATTGTAGCTTCAGTAGAAATTACCATTACGTGTCCCACTAATTTTATCTTGAAGTTGTGAAGCACTTTAGGATAGCTACAATTTTTTTTATATATAGTTAAATTATTGTCCATGTTGTGTTCCCATGAAGAAAAGGCAGGTCTGACCAAGAAAGGGGGCTGTAAAGCTGTGTTGGCTGCCATTATTAATCTTTGCTTGGTTTTAATATGTATCTATTAGAAGATTTTCCATTATTTTGCTGTGGGATCATGTTAACCTCCATCAAATTTTTATTTGTTCATTCTCTATTTGTTTGCCTTCCAAAACTTTTTTGGTTGCTTTCTCTCTCTCCTTCTGTTTTCTTCTTTCTTCTCTGGAATCACTCACATTCCAAAAATTGCCAGACTTAGCAGTAAGGCTTTAGACTTCAAGTGGCTATTTAATTTTTTTTTTCCGGGGGGAAATTGCCTGATTTGGTAGAGTTAAGAACACTGAATTACTTTTTGCCAATTTGCATCTGTATTTTTGAGGGCTCTCAGTGAAAACTTAGGGACATCACCAATTCAGAAACCAAGAATACTTTTGCAAGTCATCCTAGTGTGTAGTTCTGTAAGTGACTGGTTTCCCAACTTGCAGACCAGAGCCAACCCCGTTGGCAATAATATTGTTCCAGGGTAAAACAGGAAAAGTTAACCCAAAACTGAGCCTAATTCAATTGACTATCAACTGAGCCTAATTCAATTGACATGACAATGTGTGGTTTGAGGCATTTTGAGTTACTTTCTAATCACTGTGTCTATTTTTTATGGAGTTAACAGCTATAAAGAGTGAGAACTAAAGATTTGGATTTCTCTGCTTCTAACAGCTGGCTGAAATTCTTGGACTGACACACAAAATCATCCTTCATAACGTATAAACTGAAAGATAATCAATGTAATTTTTTTCTGTTACTTATAACTCATCTAAAGCTGTTTATAAATACAGGATGCCATGTCTTACCATCTTGAGTGATGGCTCTATAGGCAGAGCAGATTTTAGGAGCCTTTGGGAGTTTTTTCATTATAAAGAGGTTTCTCAAGGCCCTTCAAAGACCCTATCATTCACATAATCCTTGTTGTCTTTAAATTATGATAACATTCCTGCTTGTCACATCACACAGACCATAATGAAAGGCAAAGATTAACCACCTGGGCCATTTACTGCTAAGTGCCAATAACTGCAAATCCAACGGAAAGGCATTGCCACTTTAGCAGGGTACAGCAGTGACTGCACTTCACAGACAAGCCCATTAGTGCCTTAATCCTCAGGGGTGTGAGCATGAGAAAACTTGTTCCTTCCAGAGCTGGACAATAATTGTGGTCACTGTATTTTCTCATTGCAGTAAATATGTTTTCATTAACATTCTAGACGGATTTTTTCCATTCTGCCTTCTCTTGTTTGATTGACACCAGCTTTGCAGCTTCTAAGAGGATGGGTTGTATCTCAGCATTCAAGTTGGCCCATCAGATAGTCCCTTCTTTCCTTTTTTTTTAAAATTAAATACAACTTTTTGAAAGTTGATGTTTCTTTTTACAGTATTTTCTAGAGGCTTAAAGCTTTAAGACCAACAACATTATTACATCAGTCAAGTGCTAGCAGGAAAGTCTCTTAAAAAAGATGGGAATAAAGTAATCTATAATCCACCTTGACTAATGTTTGTCAGGCCAAAGAAAAGGAAAATCTAGCAAATAGAATTTTTAAGGACTGGGGAGGGGGGCATGGTGGGAGGAAGGGGCATATTTAATAACGATCAGGACATTCAGAAGAGCTTAGAAAAGAGTTTTTTTCCAGATGTTGTAATGTGAGGAGGCCACATGTTAAGTTTATTTGCAGAAATTCATCTTGCACTGATTTCTGTGTTATGGAAGGATCTTGTTTTTGTATTTGTTTCCGTAAACCTCTTGATTTAAATATTTCACATATATCAGTTGCAAATGGGTTGAAACAAGAATAACCAAGGGGCAGTTATGAAAAGTAAATTTGAATGTTTTGTTGTGTATGACATATTTCCTTCTGTCCTGTCCTTTCAGAGAGGTAGGCAGATGCCCCTGAAGGCTCTGGTCTTTTGTCAAAAGCAAAAGGTGGAGCTGAGCTGGGGAAAGGGGGCCATTAAGTATTCTGGCAGGAATGAGGGAGCAGTGGTTGAGGAGCATTAGAAGGAAATAAGAGCAGGGAGAAAGGGAGAGAAGGATCAGACCTTGCAGAACCCAGGGATGCTGAGGTGAACTGGCTTGTGCTGGTATTCCGGCTCTCTAATTCTTCAGCTGGGTGTTCCTGAAACAGGAAATGGAAAGAATCACAGTTACCATTCACTTCAGAGCCTTTGTTTAATAACCAGGGCTGAAGGTGCTGGGGGGCTGCTGCAGAACAGAATGATCACGGAATTTTGGGCAGCCCTGCCAAGCATCCCTGACTGGCACAGCCTCTCTGTTCTGTCTGAATTCTCCCTAGGATGTCCTTGGCAGTGCAGTCCTGTGCCATTACCTGCTTCCCATCCAGCACACAGGTGTCGGGCCTTCCCTTAAATTGAGAAAAAAAAATTCCACGGATTTCATTTGCTGTGAAAATGCTAAGTTGCATATTACACTATCAAACACTAAGACTAGGCAAAATTAAACAATAGAGGGTATAACATGATATCCATTTTAGGGAAATTAAGATGCCACATCTTGTAATTTTTTTCCAAATCCTGTATTTTTATATCATTTACATTATAATAATAGTCCAAAATATTTTTAATAAGTTAAATTCTTTGTATGATAAGATCTCTTTTTCTTTAAGGTATTTATTTTAATAATTTAATTAACAGTCACAGGATAAGATTTTTTTTTCAGCTAGCAGCAGAGCCACCTTCCTTTAAAATGCTGTTAACTTGGCTTCAGAATTAGGTAGGTGACAAAAGGCTGCAAATTTCACCCTTTTTGTTTTGTGTAAGCTGTAGGTAAAAACTGATCTCCATGTTCTTTCTGTTTAAACAGCTCTAATGAATTCTGTCTCGAATAAGCAGCATAGTAACCCAGCAGTAGACAGACACTCTGCTCTTATCTAAGGAAAGGCACAGATCATGTTGTGCTGTTTGACAAATGGTGTGTAATTATGGAAATAAAGAAAACGTTGGAAGAGATGAACCGGTGTCACATGTGCACATTCAGCTTTTGTTTTCTGGGAAATTGTTTGGGTTTCTCCAAGCATAAATTCTTCACTTGCAAAGTTATGAGGCTTCTTCAAAAGGATGAACCAACTTTCTATTTTTATTTACCAAGAAAAAAGGAGAAAATTTGCCTGTGGAGTGGGCTTTCCAGCATGTTCAATACTGCATCCCTTACGAATTTTCTAAAAGAATTTAAACCTCCAAACCCTGAACTAGCCCCCAGATAAACCACACAACAGCTTTCTGTGCAGTTTTCTACTTCCAGGACATTACTTTCCAAGGAGAAACTTTCACATGTCACATTTGTATGTCCTTTGTTAGGTTTGGCCTTGAAATTGTATTGGGGCATAAATATATTTGATTACTATATTTTATGCTGCTTATTCACTGCTTATAATAAATGCACTTGATGTTGGGCAGCTACTAATTGAAAATCTGGGCACTTAGGAACCCGTATATTCCCTCAGGAGGCACTGAGTTTTAAAGCCAATGTCCCTTCTACCATCTGTGACTGGCCTGTTTTATATCAGGGCTCCTCCTGAAGAGGTCTGGAGAGCTTTAGGAAGCATTATTTAGTCAGCCTCTGTCTATTTATGGGTAAGGACAGCATAATCTGAAGTATGAGAGGTATGAGGATCAAGAGTACTTTAATCAATGTGACAAATAATTAAACAAAACCTCTTAAATTGAATTTTGATTTCCTCACTGAAAGCTGTGATTCTCAGAGATGAAGTGATATTGTGGGAAATCTTGTAAAGGGCCAAAAATTTAAAACCCAGTCCTGAAACCAGTTTTTGAATCCCAAAAGACTGCTGCTGTTGAATAAACAGTTGTAAAAGAACTCAATGGGAGGCCTTATGTTTTTGAGAAGTCTCAGATGTTGAGGCTTAAAAGTCATGTAGCAAACCTTCTTGTATCATGTTTTGTACCTTCTGATGATTTATGCAGCCCAGCACAGCTCTCATTAAATTGTATATCATTTGTGCAATAGCCAAAGGATTTGACTTGTTCAGTTGGAAAATCCTACATAGGCTCATCCTAATTACAGCTACTGTGTCTATATTTACAGTGTTCTTTAGAATTAAAATTTTATAATGCTACCAAGAGGCATTATTATTATTGAGCATCATTTTCTGTTTGTACTCTTGTGGCATCTGAGGGCACTTGGAGTGACAAAGGCACAGTGACTGATTACAGAAGGTTTCTCCTGGCGTTTGCTCTTTGCTTTGCTAAGCAAATCTGTGTCTCAATATCAAGGTGGGATACTGGTATGGGGAAAGGGAGAGCCAGAAGAACCCAGAATTTGGTAATTAAGATGTGACACAAGCTAAGCTCAAGTTTCAAGGCTCAAATCAGACATTACTTAAACTTCCATCTTCCACATGAGCCTGAGTGCCAAAGCCTTGGGCTGTAGAGGGGCACACGGGTCTTTCTGGACTTTGCACTATTTCTCAATGAACTCATTTCTGTCTTAAGAGAGCAAAAGAAGGGCTAAATTATCACTATTCCATCTGCCTCCCCCATCAATGGAATTGTTTTCTAGCTGGCCAATTCCCCACTTACTCTCCTGCTGTGAGATTCAGTGACCTGTCAGAGGTCTGTTGTATTGCAGGAGCTGAGCCAGGCTCTGTGTGCCAGTGCAGGGTATTAAGCCCAGAGCAATTCCACATTTGTCTTTTGCCATAGGATGTGGTGTGTCTGATCACTTGAGTGTACAATATTTTCCATATTTTCTGAATTAATAAATTCAACAATTTTATTGTTTAAAATATTTAAAACAATAAATTATCTTTTCATATTATTTATAAGATATTCCCTCCTATCCTCTAATCATATCAGCCTGGAATTCAAACATTCCTACAGAACTGTAGTTCCATACACATCAGTGAAACAAATGTGTTCCTGAAAGATCATATTTTTGTATTGGAAGACATTTGCCTTGCCTAGGTGTAATACTGACCCTGTTCTCCAAGACAGAACTAAACCCTAGGGTTTGGTCATGAAATGATCATATTTAAATGGGATACAGAGCTTAAAATGCCCCCATCTTATCAGTACTTCTTAGTACAATTTTGTACTTGCCTTGTTTGCTCTTGTTAATAAGAACTTTCCTAAAGCTTAAGACTTGAATAAATGAATATTTAATTTAAGTAGAATGGTAAACTATCCAAGGGTTTGTGAATGCCTGGGGTTATCCCTTGGTTACTGCATCTCTGAAAGTTCACTGTGAAGCACAAATTAAACCACCAAGCCTTTATTTAAGTGTTGTGACCTGCCAAATAGACTCATCAGGCAGCTGGAGGGAGAGATTTTGATTTCTCTGGGTCTGCTTAGAAAAACAGCACAAATCTTCCTAGCAATTCTTTACCAATGTGGTAGGGGTGGAACTTCAGAATCTGTGTCTGCAAACAGAAAGGGATCACTTGACTCTGACCAACCTGACCTAGCTGAAGATGTCCCTGCTCATTGCAGGGAGGTTGTACTAAAGATCCCTTCCAACCCCAGCCACTCTCTGTTTCTGTGATTTCCAACTCTGTTAGCAGTGTAATACCTCAGCTTCCTCTGTTGCTGTAAAACCAGCATGGGATAATCCAGGAGGAATATTATCTGGCTCAGCCAAAATATTTGTTGGGGTGGAATGTTTCTTTGGGAGAGGTGCAGGATGAGAACACGATGTGCTTTAGTTCATCCATGAAATTAATTGCAGGCCTCTGTTGTTCTGATAGCACCCTTACCAAAAGGGTGCCAAAAATCCTTTACTAATTCCTTCACCAGGCCTGCTGGCCAGAAGAGCTGGAAAGAGGAGAAGAAGGAGCCATGTGTAGGGCTGGAGAATATTGTCCTTCATAGAAAGGATCAGACTGACACAATCAGAATGTTTTCTGTAAACCAAGTTTTGACCACATTTGCCTTAAACAGTACGAATTGGAAAATGAGAGGCTTTTTTCACAGTTAAAATATTACTTTGCTTTGAAACAGCATTCTTGGATGAATTCTTATAATGCTTCTTCAAAATATTTGTAAAACAGATATTAGAATGATTTTTGTGAAATCTTTATAAAAAATTATTCGCAGCATATCAGTAGTGGTTTTTTTAAAATTCTTAGAACTTGTATAAATTTACTCATTTTTAGTTTAGCAGTCTCAAAGTATTTTGTAGTGAACTTACTCTTAATAACAAATGAAAAGATGCTCTCTTTCCCCCAGGTGAATTGGCAGAGAATCTGGATTGTCTGTACAAATAATGCAATTTTAAATGGTACATTATGACCTTAATTATGAATTGTAAGGCCCTTCATCCTGGGAGGATGAACAGCCCTCAGGCACTGGTGCAAAGGGGGAAACTGGAGTAAAGCTCAGGACTTTAGCAGTAAGAAAACTTGATCCCTCAATCTCTGCCAATGAGCTGGTGTGATTTAAAGTTTCTACTCTGATTTTGTTTTCTTATATGCGAAGCCAGGGTGGCCCAGAAGCCTGGTAATCAGCAGAACCTGGCTGGGAGGTAAATCCCCTTCACAGACTGGCATCTCTGCACTGTCACAGCTTCTCAGGGAGATTACAGGAGAATGATGTCTTGGATGGTTAGTCAACCTTGACAGCTGTATGGTAGAGCTGGTTACAGAATCTATTGCAGACCCTGAGCGTTTCTGTTTAATTCTAAGCACGGAGACAAACCAGAGATACTTTATCTGAAACTTGATTTTAGCTCGTTATGGTTTCATGCACATGTCAATATTTTCTGCTCTGTAATGGTAATCAATAGCTAAAGAATAAGGTAAATTTATATGAAAAAATATTTATCAAAATGTTTGTTGTACAAATTCTTCTTTCCTAGGCTTGCACGAGCAAATGATATTTATTGACTTTAATTGGATATGATTGCATTCTGTATTCCAGGCAGAACAATTTTTTGCTACTCTCTGCCTCTGTATTTGCTTTTCAAATTCAATTTTCTATACCAAAGAGAGTGAGAAGGCCATTTAACACAATGGTACTTACTTAGAATACTGATTAATATAGTGTTCTCTGTCCCCTTCCCATCTTCAAGACATTTTATTCCCTGATGAACTATAGCAGTATTAAAAATCATAAACTGTAGCAGTAATAGACAGCTGATAGGCTTCATTTATGGAAAAATAACTTCTTTTAAGTTTTTTCAACATGATAGACACATAAATTAGGATTGAAATTAAAAATTCCTCAGGGATATTTTCTTTGTTAAAAAATGCCTTCTTACATGACTTAGTTTAGTTATTTTAGCTCTTTAAGTAAAGTGTATTGCTTGTTTTATATAACATATTAATTGATGTTAATAAGAAGTAGCTATATTGCAAATAGTTTGTGGTATGGTACTAAGTTATCATCTACCCTCCAGCTACAAAATTTATTGGTGTGCTGGGATTATATACTGAAATGTTGTCTCTTCAGTTACAGACACTGAAAATGGGGGTGAAAAAGCATGCAGGTTTTTTCAGTCCCTGCTTCTCTAAGCAAATTCTTCTCTAACTCTATTTGCTGCTGCTAGGAAATGCTGTTAAAATGTAGGATCGTTGCAGAAAGTATAATTTCCCATTTATGCTGACATGGGGCTCTACAGTGGACAGTGTCATAAGAAAGTAAGATTAGCTCAACAGTATATAATAGCCAGCTCCAGTGCAGGCTAAAACTCCTGCCAAAAGGCTGGTGCCCTTGTCCTGCAGGGAAAAAACAAATCTTGCAATTCTCTTCTGAGGAATATTGTGGAATTTTGGAAGTTTGGTACCTTATGACTTTTTGATGGGTATGGAAAGGGAGCAATTTTGTAACGAGCTCGTTATCTTGGAGTCAATTCACTGCTCTGACGGACGTGGAAGGCCTAAGGTGCACATGGATTCTTTTCTTCATGTTTCCTGGAAGGAATATATTGCCCACAGTAATGATTTGGGAGAAGGCAGGGCTGTAATTTCACTATAACTTCCTCCTGAGCAGGAATGACAAGGCCACAACCAAATAAAAGTCTGAAGTTGACTTTTGGTCAAAAACATTCTCTTGCCCACTGAAGAGTGATCCACAATTCCCCTCTCTCCATGCAGCTTTCTGCTTCACAGTTTTCTGGGTTTCTGTCCAGATACAAGGAATTCATTGTCTGACAGACAGCAGGTGCTCACATGCTTCATGGAGAGTCTGCAGCACAGGAGAGTTCCAGGATGTTCTCTCCAAGCCTGCTCAGGCAGGCACTGACCCATTGAAGGCAGAGCTAAGTGCTTTCTGAGATGACTCCTCCTGGGGAGGGGAAGGCAGCTGCTTCCAGAGATCACCACTGTGTCTTTCTTCATACTAAAGAGTCATTTCTTTAAGCAAATGTCTATATCTGAAAAACTTTCCCCACTTTGTTCTGCTGCACCGTAACAAGGACAGCACAAATTCCAGTCCTTTTTGAAGGGTGCTGCCAGGGTACAACTTTGTGCTGCACAGCAGTTTATAGCTGGACATTCAATACTTTAATTTTTATTTAGGTTGGATGCTTTATTTGGAAATAGGACGCCATTTACACTGCCAAATACTCTGTTTCCACATATATTCTATTAATCTAGAACTTAGTGTTGCTTTACATAATTTCCCTGTGCTAGTGTAATACATGAATGTAGCATAAGTATTATAATGTTAACTCCTTTTGATTTAATATATATTTCTTTTCTCTGGTTTTCAGGCTAGTGCAGCCCTGATTTTTATTCTGTACTTATAGTATGATAAAAACAAAGTAGCAGAATTGCAAATTTTGACCTTTCTGTCTTAATTATGGTCTGTATTATTTTATGCCTCCGAGCTCTTCTAGTTTAGGAGGAAGTTAACTTTGATGGGGAAAGCTTGTGCCAAATGCACTTGACAGCTTAAAAATTTTCAGCCTATGCCCTCAGATTCTGATGTGCATTTTTGTTCTGCTGTGTAATTATAGCACCAGAAGAAGGGTGTACAATATGCTGCTGCTTTCTTCCTGCAGTGCAGTAGAGTGCATTTTGCTTAATGATGGAGGAGTGAGATTTTACCCTGCACCAGGAGCTCTGTCTTGCTCTTTGAGCAAAGCGGAAAATAACTCCCTTGCATGTTGTCATAGAAAAGAATCTGAGTCTTTATTTTAGTACTTGACAAGGAACCTCTCCAAAATGAGGAAATAATTTAGTATTGGTTATAGAGTCTTGACATGGAGTCACTGTGTAATTGTGTGTGATGCTTTTTCTTGGGTTTATAGAATTAATGCAAACATCCTAATGCACCACCATCTTAGCTTGCAGATGAATAGTATTTTTCATTCTGTTAGATTTAAACCGTCAAAACATAAAACCACCAAAATGTACTGAAGACACTTTTCACAGCTTCTCAGCTTCTGTCTTTATGCTGAATAGGTACAACCCAAGGAGAAGATACAAACAAATGATTCCCTGTGCAGAAATTAAGATAGGAAGGATGTTTGAAGGGTGCATGCCAAACACTCTTTTTAGCTGTTTAGTTTGATCTTCAGCTACTGGTGAATTGAAGGGATGAAATTAGCTGGAACTAGAGGATGGCTTGAACAAAAGACTCACCTGCTCAGGGTCGTGTAAGAAAAAGTTTAGACAAAAGCATCTTGTTTAAAACAAAATGTATCTATCCAAGCTAATCCATGTGGATAACACATTTAGGGTTCTCACTGACAGGAGGTCATAGCCATCTGTATTTGATTGAATAACATTGTATCAAAGTCAACATGCTGAGGGCGCACCAGAAGTTATCAGAATTATCATTTCAATTAAACAGATGGCTGAGGAATCAAATGAAGAGCCTTTGAGTGATGGCTACAGAATCGATAATGTCTTTCTGAGCTTTATTGATTTATCTTTGTCCAGGCAGTGGAATTGATTTATGTCTCTAGCTTTATTTTGATAAGTCAATGATAGCTCAACTATTCCTAAATTAATGTCTTCTTTTTGCGGGGCTCACATTATTTTTTCTCCTGGTGAAGAGACAGAATTTTACATCAAGCCAAACTGATTTTACTAAGTAATTCTGTGGCTAATGGGGTATCATAAATCAAGCAGAAGGATGGTCTCTGCAGTTTCACATGGAATGGATGACTTAGAGTTGTGGCAAAGGCATTTATTTATTTAACCAGTCTGATGGTATTGCATTTTTCCTCTTTGTGCTAACAGACCGGTTGACGTTTGCAAGCAGACAGGATTCTTGCTGTGAGGAATGCAGTAGTGTGAGGATTGTAATGTCTTTCCACAAATAACAGGGAAAAAGAAGAGAAAAATGTCTGTGTGTGAGAGCAGAAATGGGCAGTCCAGCTCCACAACTAAGCTGCTTTTGCCATATGGTGCATTCCAAATGTATGTGAAAGGACACAACACATGGAGCTCAGTCTTGTGGTGTGGGGAACAGAGCCTGGTGTGGTACCAGATTGCTTCTTACACATCCAGACAGCAGTGTTGGTTTTGCTGCTGTTAGAAATGTGCATATCAGTAAAAGTTTTGTTTTCCAGGTCCTTGAAGTATTGGCAATAATTTTACAAGCTTGTAAATCAAGCACTTCACAGCTGCTTGCTTGCCTTTTTCTTTTGCTTTACTTAAAGTTCCTAGGCATAGTTCTTGGGGTTTTTTCTAAAAAGCAGGAATGAAAAATAGCACCAATAAATAAACCTTCCCCCCTATGGACTCTTTTCTGCAATTTTTTTCAGTATCAAACACAGGTAAATTGTTCTGTAAATACTGAGAAAGTGGAACCTGCAGCCAGATCTGATGGTAAATGAACCTGGGAGTTCTGAGGCAACCAAAAGTTATGTTTCAGGCTTAGATTTTTATTGCTTAATAGTTAGCTCACAGTAGCTCTAACAGGACCCAGCCAAGCTGTCCCTCCTTGCTAGCTCCAGCTTAGTGGAGCAGCCTTATGCAATGTCATATAATATGTATATCATAATTTATCCTTCTGGGGATCTTCATGTATCAAACAGGACATGACTACAAGTCTCTTCAACTATTTTAATCTGTATATATTTTTTTAGAAATGAGAGGAAAAAGTAGTATTGAAATGCAGTGTGTTTGGAAGGAATGCCAGGAGACCTGGGTTGTAATTCTAGCACAGGCTGATGTCAATAATCAGGTAAATTACTTCATTGCTTTTATCTTCATCAGTGATTAAAAGGATAAGTGGGCCCAGAATTGCTAAATCCTACCTAGTTTTAAAATTCCTTTAGTTTAGGTGGTAGCTTAGGATCTCAATTCCTTCGAGCATATAGGTCCCTCTCTTTAATTACCTTTATCAGGGAAAGCTCTGTGGTTTAATTTGTGCCAGGTTTTTTGAAGGTCATAAATTCAAAGCCCTGTTGTTACTGAGTAGGCAGAATAGAACTGCTGTGTTATTAAAAAAAAGTCAACTTTCAAGGCTGGAGAAAAAGCTAATTATTTGACCTAAAAAAACAAAATAAAGGAAAAAAAATACATAGACAAACCATAAAAAAAAAAAAAAAAATCTTGACTTTGAGAAATTAGAAGAAAAATATTTTTTCCACCAAAATACAGGGTTTTTCAGGAACTCAAACAACTGTATCTTTTGTTGATTTTTCATCATAATTATAATTATTAAGTGGCACTTGAGACTTGTGTAACTCAATATTCCAGATTTTCCATGAAAACATAAACAGATAACTCTAATCAGAGCTAAATTCAACAGGAACATTGTAGATAAACCTACATATTTAAAAGTTCTTTTAGTATTTACTGCTCTCTTGCTGTTGAATGCTGGTAATTTATAAAGTGCATAATTTCTTTGCTGCTTAGGACAATAAATATATGTACCCGTACAGACAGATGTCTTTAAAGTTTTAGTCTTAAGAGACTCAATTAATGATAGTACAGAGATTTAGAGGAGGACATTACCCAGAGGTGTAACAGGTCTTGCTACATTTTCTTTTCTCTAAATGCAGATATTTTCTGCCCAGTCAAGTCCATGATCTGAAAGTACTGCTGCCTTTTGGGGTCTCAGAAAGCAAAGTAATAAAAGGCATTTAAACATCAGTTCGAATAAAGAGGCCCAGTTGGGGGGGATGTGCGTGTTTGAAAATCTACATTGAAGAGATTTACAATGCCAGGAAAGCCATTGTTCAACCCCCCCCTTTTTTATTACAACACTATAGGATGGTCAGACATTTGCAACTTAGGTAACGTAGTAAAGTTATGTAGAAACACAGTAAAGAAAGGAGATAAAAGCATTCCAACTGTCATTCCAATATTAGCACTTCAGTCAGATTTTGAGCACAATGTAACTGTGCTGATCCGTGGTTCAGCGGTGTCAAGCCATTGTCTGGCATCAGCATCTGCATAGCTGCTATTGTTTTACTGGAGCAGCTGCCACTCAAACCTGTGATGGAGTAGGTGGAAGGCATTCCAGAGTTACACTTGCATTGTGCTACACAAAAGAGATCTATTGGGATAACTCCCCCCACGATTTTCTTTCTTTTTTTTTTTAAAAAAAAACTTTTCATGACTTTAATATGAGAAATCTTTTATTTGAAATATTGGGCAGGCTGATAAGAAGGATTCTGGAGATGAGAATTACAATACAGAAATGTCTAAAGATGAAATGATCTGTGTGACAGAGTATAGATGTACAGGTTGTACTTCTCATCATTTCTGGTAGTGGGTGGACATAAGCAGTCTAAACTGAAATCTCTGGTTCTTTATAGAGATATTTCATTCAGATGTAACTGCTGGCTTATGCATGAAGGAAACTAAATTTGTTCACATTGAGAGAAAATGAATGCAGGTTTGTAATATTCTGTATTCAGACTATTAGAGAAAGACAATAGACAGTTCAGAGGAGATGTTGGGCTGAACAGAGGAAAGAGGTCAGTGTTCAGCACTCAGCATGAGGTGGCTGCAAGGCTAAGGGAAAATGAGTTGCAGGAGGAAATTCTTTACTGTGAGGGTGGTGAGACACAGGGACAGGTTGCCCAGGGAAGTTGTGGATGACCCAACACTGGAAGTGTTCGAGGCTGGCTTGGATAAGACCTTGAGCATCCTGGGATAGTGGGAGCTGTCCCTGCACATGCAGGGGGTTGGGACTGGATGAACTTTAAATTTGTATCATACCCCTGATATTCCATGATCAGAGCACAGGTGTTGGTTAAAATGAATGCTCTCTAGAGATCTTTTCAACTTCTGCAATTCTTTGAAAAGGAGAATCAGGAAGGCTTTTCCTTTTCTCTAACATGCCATGCCTTGAATGTTGACTTTAATTTTCTGTTTACTTTAGTGCCTTTAGGAAGATAAGTTTCTACTTTCACTTAGTGCCTTGCTGACCACAGTGGTCAGCTGGGGAAGGTGTGTTTCCCTTAATGTCCTTCAGACGTGGAAGGGACAGCTAATATCCACAAATAGTCTCTGATAACATATAGTGATTAAATAACTTTATTTTTCTCTGAAAACAAAAAACCCCAAACTTTCAAGGTGTGCCAGCAGAAGGAAAAGTGTTCTTCTGTGTCTCCGGAACAGCTCTTTTGTAGGAATTGAGCTGGAAGGAATGGAATTAGCAATGACTGTGAAGCACACACTGAAAAGTTTCTCTAAACCAACTTTGAAAAGGCAAAACTTCAAGGATTTTCTCTTAAGAAAGTAAAGGATGCAATGCATTTCAAGTTGAGGTCCAGGATTTGCAACTCCATTGTCAAAACAGTTCTTGATAAAATGCTAACAATTTGAAGAGAAAAGTGATCAATCCCTCTCTCTCAAAAAAAAAAGTTGCCTGTCATTATAGGATTTCTTTCTGGATTGGTATCTTCAGATTGTTCAAATATTGAACAATTTCTTATTTAAACATTTAGCTGCAACAATGTGCTCAGTTAGTACATAACAAGGGGCCTACTGAATTGGCAAGACATTTTTTAGTGAGTTCTGTTTGATTTGTATCATATGAAACCAATCAAAGGTAGACAGGAGAGATTATATTATGCCTAAACCTTGTAATTAAGGTTAAAATAAGTGGAATATTGAGATTTTAATTTCCAGCCCTCTCATTCCTGCTTTGTAAAAGAAAAGGATGCATGTGGTTTAAATTTGAATTTTTTAATGGGAAGAACTGTGATCTATGCAGAAATTTTAGCATCAAGGGTTTGATGACCTTTGCCATAAACCAAAGGAAAAGAAGACAAAAAACATTCAGGAATTTTTTCCCAGACCACTTTAATTCTGTAGGAATGGAATCACATTTTCCAATCCAAGCAGTTCACTGGTACCTGCAATATTAAAAGGTGATAAATGGTGGGAGCAACAATCAACAACCTGCTGTATTGAGGCTGTACTAATGATGTATGGTGTTAGTATACGACCAACCACTTGCATAATTTTATAGTTTTTATGTATCACTCTGTTATAATTAATTTTCATGTTTCTTATTAGACCAAACTGAAAAAGTGGAGTTTAGCTTGTTTCCCTCCTTCTTTGCGATAGTTTTGTCATTTGATTTCTATTATTTCGGGCACTCAGAGCATTTTGGCACTTCTAACCTTATCTCACCTTGTTTTTGGGAGAGACCATGGCAGTGCAGAGATTTGTACAAAATTTTGCAGGTTGGAATGCTTCAGATTTTAGATTAATGCCATTTTGATAATAAAAGAGTATTAGAATGGTCAATTATGTCAATTGTAATTGCTAATATCATTTCAGTCTCATAAGAGTACATGGAGATGTGAGGCCTTGAAAACCATATTAGTGTGAGTCCCTTATACAATATGAATTCTAAGGTGTTATCTCTACCTCTGTTTCACGGGGAATGTTAAAAATAAACCACAGTGGAATATTGTTGGTGAGATGTAATGTGGACTAATGCAAAAGAATGCATACCAGAACGTACCGTTTGTACAAACTGGATCAATTTTAACTTCATGTGGGAAAGACATGATCGTTTCTATAGGCACCTCATTGTACCATAGGGACCATAAAAACTTCTGTCTAAGCTGATATAAAATCATAAAATTGAGATAAGACCATAAAACATGATAGCACCATTTTTATGGCACTGTAGTCAATCTTTCTTTGAATAATATGGTCAGTGAGGCCACCTTTGCCAAGACCCTGAAGTGGAAGATGGAAATAAGAATGGATTGAAACAGAAATGAGGATGTGTCTGTTGCTGCTGCTTTCTCAGTTACCTGTTTCTGTACAGAGTAGGGACAGGCTGAGCTCCTGGTGTTGTCCATCCCTGCTAAACCACAGAGCCATGGCATGGCTGTATTACCCTGCTGGAGCTGTTGCTGTTTCTGGTCTGTTCCTTCCACTTCTACAGTCTTGAAGTAGTTAATAGAACTGGTAATAGGGGTCAGAGAGCAGCTGAGAGCAGGTCCTCCAAAAGTGGTGGTGGTGGTAGAGCAAAGACAGGGAAGGAGAGTGAGGGAAAAGATGATAGAGAATTACCTGAACAGTGAAGGCTGCCTGACTGTTCTTTTTACCAGGCTCTGGAGCACAGTAGTGGATGAAAACCAGGTGCATTAAAAGGGAGGAAGGAACCAGAAGTACTTGCTTACTCTTTGAAACATACTTGATGTGCTTTTGAGATAGGTCAAGGAGGGATTTTTTATTGTGTTCACAGAGATTATCAAGGTTTTGTGGTTTAGCTGACATTACGAAGTTCAACTTTTCTTGCATTGTGCTTGCTTCTTTTAAAATTATTTGCACAAAACCACAGGTCTGCAGTGGTTGTGTGATTCATATTATAGTCAGTGCCACAGCTCAATTATAAATGAACTGATGTGCTTTTCCCACTCTCTGCCTGTCTCTGGATGTAGAACCCAGTGCTACTTCTGATAATCTTCCTAATCAGGCAGGAAAACCCCCTCCCCTTTCCAAAATAATGCAGAAGTATTCTTTGTTATGAGGATATTATCAAAGCAAGGCAGGAAGAACTTCTCTGAGCAGAGAGCTCTGTTCCTGCTGCCTGCTCACTGTTAGAATGCTTTGTAGAGTGTGCATGTGCAGGATTTATACCTGGAAGCTGTTCAGTTGGCAGGGAGCCTGCAGGTGGCAAGCACAAGGCTGTTTTATAGCCACAGCTGGCATTTCATCCATGGCTGCTGCATTTTGGCAAGCCCAGGCTCAGCCCTTTGTATCAGTGGTGGAATCAGATGTGCAATCATATTTGATTTTTTAAGGATTCTCTGATTTTACAGAATGCAGTCTTGGTAGATGTTTATTGTGGTAGTTTCAGGCTGGCTTCTGTTTCTGATCTCTAGTCCTTGTTCTTACAAAGTTATTCAGATAGACTTGAAAACATCAGCCTCTGCTTTTAACAGTCTATCCCTTATTTTGAAAGGGTTAATGCAAGCTGCTCTACCGAGGCCTTGTGTAGAAAAACAGATTCATTGCTTAAGTGTATTTTTGGTGACTTGCAGGCAACTAACTGGTCAGGGATTATATTTCTGATTACCCCTTTGATTTAGTTAGAATAAAAGCACCAGTGACATTGCCAATGACCCAGATGTTTGAAAAAGCCGTAGATTAAGATATTGAGGTCCGTACCTCCAAATCCCACAATATTACATTAACACACGTTCAGAAGCTGCAGAATTGGATTTAAATCCAGCACTTGAACCCCCTTCATAATCTCATTTTATGCTTGGAGTGGTGAAAATAATGATAGTGCAACTGCTGCAAGAGTGACTATGTGAGCTTTTTTCACATTAGAAAGCCTTTTAATAAAGTAAAAGTGCCTTAAGTGCAGAAGAATCTTTCCTTCTTTCTTGCAGCTTTGATAGCAATGAAAAAAATTTGGAGTATTGTAACTCAGTGTGGGCTGGAGATTGGTGGAAAAGCGTTATGGTCTCTGACTCACAGAGAAGTACAAGCTTCACATATTAAGACCTCATTAAAGATTGATGATGTTTACATTGTTCATGGTTACTTTCAATTTTTGTTGCACACATGACTGTCAGATGGCATTACAGATGAAGATCGAGCATGAGAGCAGCGATTGCATCAATCTCAATTTTGATTCTGGAAGTTTCCTTGAAAGAACAAAAGAAGAAAGGAGACAAGAAAAATAACTACAGGTTTATAAGGAAATCCTGAAGTGGGTTAGTGCATTGGGTACTGAAGTTCCTCAGCAACGGTCATTAATGTGTGTAAATGTGGTGGCTTACAGCCAACCTCCTTTTTCCCTGCTGCAAGCTTGGCACGCTTCTTGGAAATTTGATGAATGGGCATCAGTGTAAGAGAATGGAAAAGTAGTAGTGTGGCACTGCAGGCATGCTCCTGGAGCAAAAGTGCTAAATCAGACAGGCTTTGTTATGACATACATTGCTGATTTACCTCTTGGTGGTAAAATTAGAGAATGAGGTTTCCAGTACAGGTGATCCTTTTCAATGCTAATTTACCATCTGCTAGGAACAGGTGGTGTTTCCCTTTGAACATGTTTCTATTGTACATAAGAGAAGGGATGAATTTCCATTCCAGGACATTTTGTTCAAAGAAAAGACAATAATCTGCATATTTTTCAATGGGTGCAGGAACCTGTCAGAGAATTACAGTCAGGAATGGAGGGATGGCTCATTTGTAGTAGCTGATTCAATGGGAACACAGGAGTTTTATTCCAAGAGATCTGGAAAGGGAATTTCCCAGTATTACCATTGGTTTCCTCCTCTGCTCATGCTCCAGATGTGTTAGTCATAAAAGGTATTTTTTTTGAGTTCTGTATCCTGAAATAAAATGCTAGAAACAAGAGTGTGATTTAGACAGTTTTTCATCTGTAAAAAAGGCAGATCTCTCTTACAGGCAGTTATTTTGCTGGTAGAGGATGGATGAAGATATATGTAAGATGGGGATATCGAGGATATATGGAAGGCAGAAATGAGGGTTATAGATCAACTGTGCAGTTTTGTGTTACAAAGCCTGTGAGCACAGAAAGAATTATCTCTGAACAGTGGACAGCCAAGGCCAACTGCTCAAAATCAGGTCTTGCTAAATCTGATAGTTTTTTGAGGCAATTACCTTTTCAGCAGTTCATGGCTGTTATGGATCATTTCCAATAGCTGCTGAAGAGACTCGTGTTTTCCTTCCTTCCTGGAAGACAAAGAACAAAAATCTGAAAAGAACAAAAAAAAACCCCAACAAAACAACCCCAAAAATCAACATGCATATACATACACACATATAAGTATGTATTTCTGTGCTATATTGTGCTTGTTTTATGACCACCTCCCTCTGAAATAGAGGGTGGATTGTCTGCATTCAAGAGACAGAAAAGGTAGAAATAATTAGCATGAGTTGAATGATGGCTTCTTCCTCCCCCTGTGGGTATTTGCCAGAAGAGTATGAGACCAACCTGGTGAGCATCTCAGGTGTGCATGTACAGCTCAGGAGCCTTGCTTGGCTTAGCCCTATCCAGTTACTATTGTTTTTTTGTCACCCATCTCAAACCTTGAGATGGAGCTCCTGGCAGCATGCCCAAGTTGACAGCTGATCTGAAGAGCCCCACATACCCCAGCAGCACATCTCTCCTTCTGCCTGTGCCCTCCGCTCTTCCTGAGGAGAGCAAGGGGCTGTTGCCTTTGGATTCTGTTTGTGCCTTGGCAGTTCATCCTTTCAGTCACTTCCTTCTAACATGGATTTTCTCTCCAGCTAACAGGCGTCAGAAATGCAGATATAAAGGATAAAAAGCAAAGCTTATAGTTCAGCTCCTTCGTTCTTTTTGTGTATCACTTTGGATTAAGTCTAATGCCTTGCTTGTGACCACAGCAGAGTATTTGTGCTAAACAAAAGGTGTTTAGTACAAAAACCACTGGAAGCTGTCTTACTGAATCACTCTATGATGTGGGTTGTTGCTACTAAAGAGTAACACACAAGAAATCTCTCAATAGATAGAGGTGGCAAAATTTGTTCCCTTAATGTTGGTGTTCTGATTTATTTTGCTCAGAGAGCAGTTTAAGGCATGAGAAAAAGATGGGTTATCTTCTGAGACTTTTTCTTAGTGTTGGCTCTCATACCTCTTTATATTCCTGTTGAGGGGTAAATGGTCAATTAAGTGATAAGAAGACCAGGTAATTATTTTAACAAGCATAGAGAGATATGCATTAAACTTGAAAATGGTCTGCCATTAGTTTGATAAATGCAGTTTTCTTAGCACGTCTCCTCTCTCCTCAAGAACGTTAACATATGGAGGTTTTAAACCACTGGTGGAGAAATCCTGCAAGAAAAAAATCAGTAGAAAAAATACAAATGATTGTGGGTATTAAGGAACAGTGTTTATACAAGCACTAAAACCCCTGCTATTTTAAAGACCCTTCCTTGTCATTATAGATGCCTGTTTGATCTAGGAAAATGCTTCTGTCCTGCAACCTCACCTCTGTGAGCTGATGTGGGGACAATGGGTTGGGATATATTGTAACTCTAGCATTCTCATTTTTGAAGAAAGGAGCTCCAGAGAGAGTGAATGGAGGCAGGAGCCACCATCTCCTGCTGGAGCATTTGACAAGCTCAACTTGTGCCAGCTCCTCAAGGCCAAGAAGTTCCATTTGAAAACAACTATCTCCAAAATGAGGCCTTTCCCTAGGCATTTAAAGTCCAATTCTTATCTGAATTAGATATACAGCATGCAAGGCTTACATTAGTTTCTTTTAATTTATTTTTTTTCTTTTTTCATATAAGGAGTGAGACAAGACTCTCAATACTTGTATCAGGACCACTGATGCAGATGGAAATAATGTGTTGTGTGGTTTAGTTGTAAATGTTTAATTCTCTTTATATGGGAAGGATTTGTTTTTAATGAAAATGTTACTGACTTTTACATTTTCCTTTTCCTTAATTTTTTTCAGAATTGCATATGGTTTTAGTATTGCATACTTTTTGACCAGACAATTAATTAAACCTTTAATAGCCACCAAAATCTATCACTTGTTTTTAATTTTTCAGTCTAAATACTTGCCTTGCATGACTTATTCAACTTTTCTTCATCAAAACATTTTCATTTGTTTAAATTTAATTCGGTATTTATATCAATATATTAAATAAAATACTGCACGATGATTAAAAATAATGTAACTATTTTTCATTTGAGTTTGAAGGAAGTATTAAAACCCTGTTATGTGTGGAAAGTTGTGGAATATGGGGTTATATTTGTTGAAGTTGTTGAGGCTTATGCTCACAGGAAGGCTCTGTGGGAATTGCAGGAGCAGGCTGGGAGTGAGGAGAGAGTCAGTTGAGTGACAGCCAGAACGGAGATTTGATTGGCTGGAGAAACGTGTGGGCAGTGTATGAGCAGGAAGCTGATTGGGTGATAGAATGTATGGCCAGCATATGGGTGGGAAGCTGATTGGATGATAGGATGCATGGGCAGCTTATGAACAGAAAGCTGATTGGGTGATAGGACGTATGGACAGCATATGAGCAGGAAGCTGATTGGGTGATAGGATGCATGGACAGCGTATGAACAGGAAGCTGATTGGGTGATAGGATGCATGGAAAGCAGCAGTGCAGCTGAGCCAGCCAATGGGTGCCCTTCTTCTGTTAAATTCTGTTAGGTCTGGGTTTGGTTTCAGTTATGTTCAGTGGAGATTAAAGGTATAAAAAGGGGGCGATTTCTGCGGTAAAGGGATCTTCTTCAGATGTGTAAGGTGCTCGCTTTGTTCCCCATTGCTACAGAAAATTACAGACTACTTCAGTTATTTTTTCCAGAGCTGTTGCTAAATCCTCGAAATGTATCAATGTCTGTGTGTAGTTGTATTGGATCTACTGAACACATTGTGCAATCCCAGAGGGAGCTTTAGGGGTGAGGATGTCTCCCATTGTGATGGAGATACTATAACTGGAATAGCATCCCGACTTTAAAATGCTGTAAACACCTAAGAGCTTACTGTACCTTTCTTAAACAGTATGGCAGAATCTATTTTTAAGTTCATTACCTTCTTTCAAGGTGAAATCTTTTCTCTGTGGTAAAAGATTATCTCAAATTAAAGAATATGTTTTCAAGCTGCTGTTACCAGGATACTGAGGAAAGTGCATTCACTCATTCAAATAGCATCAATAAGTCTGATGAGACCTTATAATGAAGTGCAGTTGCACTTCTATTTATGTCTTCTGTTTGACAGCTTCAGTATCTGAATGCCCACTATTGATTGATTAAATAAATGTATAACAAACCCCTTTGCTGTCAGATTTTTTTAAACAGAAATCAGCAGTGTGACTGAAATGCTCACCAGCTGCTGTTGCCTGAGGTGGTGTATGCAAATGTCTGTGCCTGGGCACTTTCAATCACTTTTTGCAAAATACAGTGGCATCAGCTGAAAAACATGGTTGGAGGGAGTTTGAAATTCTGTGAGGGCTTTTTCAGACTTTTCTAGATGTGGCTTATGTTCTGTGAGAAATCACACAAGGAGATGACTTATGGAACCCAGAGCATGGATTCCTACTGTCTTAGAACTGTACTTCTTATTTAACTTATCTAGCTTGTGGGTCTTGGACAGGTGTTTTCAAAATTAGTGCTTAGGAATGACACAAACCTTGGGGAGCAGAAAATTCAGCACAAGTCCTAAATTAGAGACTATTGAAGCTAAAGGGAGCTTCTCCATTGACTGCAGTGGAATTTCAATCAAACTGTTGATGTTTCTGGGATGCTGTTGCTGGGCTGGCTAAGGTCATATGCTCAGAAACTCAGATTATTTGATGTTCTTTCTCTTTCTTTGTGCATTTTTATTTCTTCTCTGAGTTATTCCTTATGTCTGGAGATCTCCTAAGCTTGTAGTGGAGTATAGTTTCAGCAGTTGTGTTGAGCTCTCTTTTGGAGTGGTGCAAAGCAGTTTCACGAGACAGATCACTTCATTTGTTGTGCTTGACAGTTATAGTAGTTTATTTGTCATGGGGATCTAGATGGGGCCTTATTCATTGCAGAGACTTATCCTTCTAAAGATGCTCATTTAAACACTCTCTTGTACTTTTGGTATTTGAAATGGATCTGTACCAACTGAAGTAATAAAATATTTCAGTTAAAAGACTGGGATTTTTTTCTGTGTAGAGACATTACTGACAAAGGACTCAATTTCCTGGCTTGTTACTGGCAATACTTTTTTATGTTCTGGAAAAGTGTGTTAATATTGGTCTGAAAGCTCTAGATCTAAGTGTTCTGTTATACACAGTATATTAAATTGTTAGCAAGGAGTGTAGTAAAACAAGGAATGTGTCACTTTCCTGTCTCATGGGAATATTTGATTCGCTCTGAAATCCATGATACAGTGCATTAAAATACGTGGCTAATTTTTAACATTCACCTGAATCTTTTATCTAGCTATCCTCATTAGCATAGTTAACAAACTTACTAATGAAGGAGTCAGTAATTTTTTTTTAGACATTTTAAGTAGGAAAAATTGAATTTAAATGGCTTTCTCACATGCATGTAATTTGGCTGGACTAGAATTTTTAATCTGTGGTTGCAACATCAATGGAAGGAGTGTGTGTTATGTATTTTCAATTGGTATGTTTCTGCTCACTTGAGTTTTGATGAATTGGCACTTACTAAAGGGAAACACCAGATTAAGAGCAGACATCTTGCAAAATTTCAAACTGGATTGACGTAGCAAAGCAGTCACGATAAGAAGAAGAAAATCATCCCAAACTTCATGGGGCTGTCCTGTAAAAGAAAAAATCAGTTAGACTTATCCAAAAATACATCTGACATGTATTGATTTTGAGTGTAACTTATTTTTAAAGGTTATTATCTGAGCTGCAATACCTGACTCTGTGCTCTGTGCATGTTCAGAAGAGTTTGAGCCTGGCTCATTGGCTGTGTGTAGTGTGTCACTGTCCTGTAGCTGCCACACTGTGGCAACTTTATGGTGCCCCTTTTTTCATTAGGTGAATTGCTTAATTCTTTCAGTCCCATGGAAATTTTTTCCTCTCTTGGTTACTCATTATCACGTTGGTTTAATTAACAGTAAAAGACTTTTCTTTTTCTAAATCTGTGCTTTTATGGAGTGTGTGTGTTTGTATGCAATGGGTGGAGAGAAAGGAGGGGGTAGGTATCCACGAAGTGTGCAGCATTAATTGCTGTCCTGATGCACTGTTGTTGTCTTCAGAATGTGAACTGGAATATGTGACTCCAGTAAAGGCTTGATTATCCAAGACACTGGGATTAGCTCAGAGAATTTAAATGAAACATAGGGAAAAGGCTGTCTATCTTAAGTGAATAACCAGGTTAAAGGAAAGGCAGCAATTCCTGTCAGTTTGGAGTTGCAACTGAAAGTAGTGCAATTGGTTATTGCTCCAGTCAGTGGGAGTGGTTTAATGCAGTGGTGTGTTAATGAGCTAATGCTTCCACACCAAGACTTGACACCTGTGAGTCCCAGAACTGTTTTCTGAGGTGTAGTTTCCAATTACAGTACTGCAGAGGCTGCAGAAATTTGTAGGGTGCTTATGAGGTTTGGGGTTTAAAGAATAAGGGAGAAAAGCTCCTCCTGAACAGAAGTACTCTTGGGGTGAGTAGTCTGATGTCCTGGGCCTGAATGCTGCAGAACAGACTGAAAAGTGGGGTCTTCCACAGTGTTGAGGTGCTGTGTGTTTGATGTCTTCTTGGAGAAAGTATCTTCCAGATGCGTTATGAATGGAGTGGTGATAGACCAAAGAATAGGAAGGTGCAGTTAATTCCTCTTTTCTCTTAACAGCTCAGGGTATCCAGAACTTGAGTCTATGGGAGAAGTGATATCCTGGTCAATTCTCCCACCATACCTGGTGCTGTCTTCCACATCCCTTTTTGGGTCTCACGACCCCAGTTTCCAAGCAGCACATGCAGTTCTCTGTAGCAAAGCAGAAGTTAGAGCAGCCCAAAATCTGGACTTGCAGATTTTCAGAAAGAGGAGATGTTTGCAGGAAATGTTAAGGCCTGAAAACTGGGCTTGATCCAAATTGCTTTGGCAGCACTTTATACCAACTCTTAATATCTCTTCACATTGAGCAGCACAGAACTGGTGGAGCAGCTGGTGATGCTGGTTTGGGATGTAGCAAAGCTGCCACATCTTGTGTGGTAGGAGTCAGTGATTCTCCTCCATAAAACACATTCCTCAGAGGGAAGTGAAATTAGCAGCCTGGCTAATTGCTTCGAGGGTACAACACCGGGGGGCACCAATCAAGGGGCAGCAATGCTGAACAGGCAGGCACTGGAGGACAATTAATAGAGCTCTTGTTACTGCAGAGCACAGAAACTGGCTGCTGGCAGGAGCAGGGAGAAATGGAGGAGAAATGGTGAGAATATCCATGAAAGAGAAATGTGAAGACTAAGGAAAGCTTTGGGTTTCTAAGTTCCCTGAACTCCACTGGTGGTTTTAAGCTTTGTAGCTTTATTATTTGTCAAGGCACTGTTTCAAGGAATGAGTAACTGTTGTTCTTCTGTTGAGGTTGTGTATAGAGCCCTTTTTCTTGTCTCTCTCCACCCTATCACAGATGTATATATTCTTTAATAAGAAAAATTAATGTTTCCCTTTTCAACTCCACTTTTCTAGATTTGAGTATCTGTCTTTGCTTGGAAATCTGATAAATGCAGCTTAATAGTTGTACGGTGTCTTTAAGTCAAATAAAAAAATGTTTATAGTGAATGAAAATCTAAACAAATGTTGAAATGGATGAAATACAGAGAATTAATCTTATCTCTGTTGGTAGAGTGTAGTTTACAAGCAAAAACGATCATTCCTAAATAGGCGAATGTGAACATGATCTCAGACTAGGAAAATCCAAAAAATGTAACACTGCTATTGCTCTTTAGCTGGGCTAAATTTGGTCTTGCTTCTCTGCACACTTTTATAGGCCAATAATTTCCACTAAATTAGCTATCCTATTAATTAACGTCCATTACCAGGATAAAGGCTTTTTTTTTTTTTTTGATTCATTATAATGTGGCTGTGAAAGTCAGCTGCCAAATTTTCAGTAGCTTTGTCTGACAGTAAGAGAGGAATATACTGAATGTGTTTGACTTGTTCACGTTGTCTAATTTGCTTGCTTGACTGTTTTTGTTTGTTTTCTTCTTTTTTTTCCCCTCATTAATCTTACAAGCCTCTGTGAAAATGGAAAAGGAAAGGGCAGTGTAGCAGCCCTGGCTGTTATACACTGAATATACAGTGCTTTTCTCATGACAGGAAACAAGGAGTCTGGGAAAAGGGTATTACCCGAACCAATAAGATCACTGCTGATACAACTCATCAATTTGTTTGCTTTAAATTTCTTAAAACTTGTTTGGTTGATTTATAGATAATTCCTTGTTGTTATCTATAACCTTGGAGAAAAAACTGACTTGTCTGGATAATGTCCAGTAAAGCTGCACTGAGGCACAAATGCACTGCTTGTAAAACTGGCTGAAAAACATTCAATCGTGAAAGTTGTGCTTGTTTCCTGGCTTTGAGACTGTGACCTTCAGGACGTGTACTCAGCAACACGTGGGATAAAACAACATTTTTGAGAGACAGAGGGTTCAGAACTCATACAAGTTTTTGAGCGTGCCATGTCCATTTATCTAACAAAAGCAGGTGGCTGGATAATGCCTTGGTTTCTGTTTGCATAAGAAAACATCTGTTCTAAAGAACCACTGATCTTCATTTCAACAAAGAAACCATAATTTTGGACAAAAAGGGCTGCAGAGGCTTTGATGCACTGAAGCTGTTTCTGAAAGCCCCAAGTGCATGACAGTGTCAGCTTCCTCTACTGAACTCTCCAGATGCAAAGTGCATTAATCTCATTCCATTAGTCACTGGTGGCCAGAACTTACTCATAAATGAGCTAAAGTATAAATCTGTGAATACAGTGATAGCACAGAAAAATCCAGTATACATGCATGTATTTATGCATACATATATAATGTACATATGTACTTTCCAATATCTTCAATCTATCCTCTTGTCCCAACATCAAAATTTCAGTGATGAAAATGTTTCTGTGTCACTCATTCAATCCTCGAGCTTTGCCTTTAAAAAAAAAAATTGAAAAATTTATTTAAAACTGCTAAACTGCTAGCAGCACCTCAAATGCATTGAGTTCATGTGTTTGTTTTCCACCTAGAAGTTTGGATTCCCTGTGCTTAAGTTTGAGGAAGCAGGAAAAAAGCTATGAATAATCAAAAGTGCACATTTGTGGGAATTCTGTAAATCTGTGTCATGCACTGCTGGCAATGCACAGGTGTAGTTGTGATGAACAGAGATTAGGAAATTGTGTCATTCAGCCTTAAATTCAAAGGGGCAGAAACCTTAACTCCCAAGGACTGCTGTCATGGCTCAGAAGCTGTGCCTTCTAGTGCAGGGGTTGACTGTTGGTTTTCTTTGGATGAGACACAAATTCAGCCCATCTACTTGTGCCCATAACTGAGCCAGGAGGTATTAGCTTCAGCACCAGGAGCTCAGTGAGGTGGAAAGCCCTTGCAGCTGTTTATTGCTCATGCTGAGGTCCCAGAGCTAGTTCTCTTTCCATTTGTCACACACTTTTGATGTACAGGTAGTTACTCTGTGTGTGTGTGCATAGAACAAATTATAATTTAATTTTTTTTCCCCACATTTACAATTTAATACTTTTAATATCTTTTTTTTTTAATAATTGTAAGAAAGCGATACAGAGCTGTCAGAAAAATTGGATGAGATCAGAAAAAGAAGGGAGGAAGAAAGAAAAGGAAGGTCAGGCTATGAGAAACAGCTTAAACTGGTCTGAGGCTGTCTGTTTCCTGCAGCTGCTACATCCTGATACAAAATGAAGCTAAATTCAGTTAATATAGGAAGAGTCTCTTAAGAAGACTAATACTTAGAGTGAAACATTAGGCTACTTAAACAATGAACACCAATTAAGTAGAATTTAGCATGTCAGACATTAGCAATGCACTCTATGTATGCATTGTATATAGGACAAAATTTTACCTGGAGTGTTCCCTGTGGATGCTGAGAAGCTGAGCCAGGTCATGTTCACCATGTGAGGGCAGAGAACTGGAGTGTGGCTGAGTCACTTCTGTGTGTGAGCTGCTGCACAGACCTGCTTGGGAGAAGTCTGAGCAAAAGTAAAGATGTCTCTGTAGAGCACAGATGTCACTCTACAGAGATGAGGCTCAGAGATGCAGCTCCTGAATAGCAGCACTCTGTTAGCCCTCACTGCTGGGGAGACAGGAATAAGGATGCTGGTAGAAGTAGGCTAGGAACTTGTCTCTGTATGATACCCCCTGCCTGTTTTCTTTGGCTGTTTTTTTCAGGGAAGGTTAAACTGTCATACCCTATGATCAGAAAAAAACCATTTGTTGGGAAACCAGGACCTGGGGGGATTTGTTAACTGGTAGAAGTCATATTTCTTATGTCATTCTGGTGTCTTCAAGTAGAATCACAGTCAGTCACTTGGTATGTCTGAAAATATCACATCCTCCTCCAAATGCATATGACTTGTCTTTGTAATGTGGGAGAGAATTAGTGCATATCAATAGCTGTTCCAGTGAAACTTCCATGCAGCTTCATTGGGAAAGGCTGGAGAAACATTCATTAAATTGCAGTGGAAAGCCAAGGTATTTTGTTACCTTTGACTGGGGCAATAAATTGTAGTGGCAAGGAGTGAATGGAGATAAGGCATTAAGCAATGTGTGCCAGAAAGAGCAGAGTGATACCAGTGAAGCTTTAAGCATTGCCCCTGGATGTAATTTCAGTGACTTTCAGTGTGCATTGCACCATTTCCTAGATAATTCCCTTTATCAATTGCAGAGTGAAAACCCCTTTCACACAGTACCAGTCAGATTGTATTTGACCCCATCATCAGGCTCCCAGCTCTATTAATAGTGCTGTTTCCTTTTGCATGTTTTTTGTAGCTGATCTGTAAATGTGGCTGAAAGCAGTGTTTTGTGACTGCTGGAGAGTCACTGATGGCACTGGGGTGTTTCTGGGTGCAGATGGCAAAGTGAGGTCATTGGCATAAAGGAAATTAATGTAAATGAAAGCAATTAAGATGTTTAATCATGGGAATAACATTTTCTCCTCTTACTGTAGTGATGGAAAACCTGTGCTTATTTACAGCTCTTGTAACTCATAGTATGCTTGTCCTTTAGTCTCAGCACTAAAAACAACTGTAATCCAAGTAAGTTGCTCTTAATATTGTTTTTACCTAAGTCCTTTGCTTGTGGTGAACTTGTATGTCCCTCATGCATTCCTTGACCTGGTTAGGCTAAATTAGAAGGTTTACAATGGTGTAGTCTTGAATAAATGTTCAACCAATAATGCTGAAGATAGGTTAAAAGAAAACTATGTTGTCAGCTGCATACAACAATCCAACAAATTCATTCAAAGCAGAAATATTCAATAAAAGCCACATAAGAAGCATAAATGAGTTGCTAGGAAACATCTTTTTTCTTTTCTTCAGTCTTGTTCACATTGGTGATAGATTTTCTAAAGTCTTCTACCAAGGATGAGAAGGGAAAAAAAAAATCTCTAAGTAAGTTCTTGTCCTCAGTTAAAATGAGCTGACACGGTTTCTTATCAGTATTCTGCTGGGGCACCCAAGCCTGTTCATTTCTTTCTTTAACAAATGATTGATCTGGACCTGAGAATTGAGGGAACCTTGTAAAGTGCCAGAGCAAACAAATGGAGATAGAGGGATTGATTGTGCTCTGCTGCAGTGATTTTATGCAAGTGTTTTTTATCCTTAAGAGACTTCTAGCTTTTGAATTGGAAAAGGTTTATACAGGCTTGAATCATTAAAACCTTTATTTACTTTCAATTAGTGATATGCTGAACGGTTCAGGGAAAAGTTCTAGGATGGAAAAACTTGATGTATCTGCATATTGGGACGGTGGTAAGGGGCAGCTTGTTTTCCAGGTGTTCCACAGCTTTTGATGAGGACTGGAACTGCAAGAACTAAGACTTGTAGGTAGAGAGTTTAGGTAACAAGGGTAAAACTGGGCTGTTAATTCCTTAATAATTGTTTCTGAGTTCAGTTGTGGATTTGGGCTTTATAAGAGTAAAGCAATAGGGAAAGAGGTGCATCATAGAATGGGTTAGGTTTGACTGCTTCTTTCCACAAGTGAGTTGTACAGCTGGAACTGAGACAGGTGAAATATTTCCCCATTGCTTTAAAGGAAAGGGAGGTGGTATCCTGATGTATTGTAAATAAACATTTAAATGATTCATACTCATGCATTTCATCCTGACATGTGAAGTTTTCATCAAATCTTGAGTCTGATTCCTTCTGCCTCCAGAGGGGTTATGAGCAGGTATTTCTCATGTGATCTCACGGTCTTTTAATTGCTATTCATTAAAAATAAAGGGGTTAAAGCAGTGGCCTCATCAGGCTTTTAATACCTGCTATTAAACACTATGCTGCAGTGTACCCAGTATATTGCCTGTCTGTGGTGAATTCCAGGATAAAAATATTTTAGCTTAAACCTTTTTTTTTTTTTTTTAGTTCTTATAAAAAAAGCAGCATAAGAGGTAATTGTCATCAAACGTTAAACTTGATTTTAAAGATCATTGCTCTTCACTGCTGAGTATCAGTCCAGTGTTTGTTAGACTACTTGAATGAGAGTGGTATTTTAAATCAAAGTTTATTTAACTACTCTTAACATAATAATCAGCAGGCAGTCAAGTCAGTGAATTCAGGGGATGACTCCCTCACTCTGAAGAGAATACCACAGATGTTTTTCTAATTATTGCAGTCATGTTTTATAAAGCAGAGGATATTCTGACAGAAAGAATCTGGGATTTAAAATATTGTCAGTGTTTTCCAGTGAGGAGAAGCAGAATTTGTCATGTGTCCACTGAACTAAGTGGCCAAATAAACATACTTGATTTTGTTATTCAGAGCGTCATTCATCATCTTTTTGATGGGGGAGCTGAATTCTATAATAGTTATACATTTTTCCAGAAGAATTTTAGTTCAAGGAACATTTTCATTCCACTGCTATTCTTTCATTGAGACCTATATCTAGCAGTTGCATCAAATGCAACAAGAATTTAAACTGAAAGCAGTTTTGTTCTGCCTCTTTTATATATATTTAAAATATCATTAAAACATATGAAACAAAATCTTTGCTTTATAAAGTCAGTTGTTGTTTTCCTGACTATTAGTTATAGCAATAAATGCAAACTCCCTAAATTTATTTGCCAGAAAAGGAAGAGATAGCCTCAAGAACTGTTTCCCAAGGCAGTGTGCTACAAATCTGTGTCAATGTAAGTTGGTGGCAAGAAGTAACAATAGACACATATTTTTTGAGGGTTGGTTGTTGGTGGTTTTTTGTATCTTTTTTAAATTGTTTGTTAGATTGGCTGGATCCTTCTCCTCCTGTAGTCTCACAATGTTTGTGGGGTTTTTTTTCCCATCTCAATTATTTTTTTCTCCTCCTCCTGAGAAGCTGAAAGGCTTTCTCAAGCAGCAATACCACAAACCATAGCACAGTGCTGCCACTGCAAAACTGTTCACAGGGACAATTAAAGTACAGGATAACTGAAGGTCAGAGCCAGAATAAGAGCCTAAATTACTTTACTCTTCCTACAAAGCTGTAATCTCTTGACATTCTTGAGTTTACAGTTTTGCTAATTACTTCCTAACTACTAAAAAAGAAAAAATAGTTGATATTGTAAGAACTTTCTTTTCCATTCTCCATTCTATTGCTTTAATTTCTATTATGGCTATAACTGTTCTTTTCCTTTCATTTGCCAAGCCTTGAGAAAGTGTGTTATCCAATTTTCTTCTTCTTCCAAAATCTACCCTAACAACTAGACCGGGGAAAATTCAGCTGTGGTTTTTCCCCTGTATAGCACATTGAAAAAAATCATTCCTTTCTAGTTTACTTTATAGCAAGTGCTGTTCTTTGTGCTGTAGTTTTCTGTCTGCTTTTGTAGCCTGAAATGTAGGCTTCACTCAGACTTCACTGCTTGAACCTCCCAAAGCCTTCCAAAATTCCAGGATGAGAATGCCATGCAGGTAAATACAATCTGCACAGTGCTCTTTGTAGTAACACCTTTTGAGCCATTCTTTGTATAACTCCAAATCTGAAACCACTCCCCAGAAATTATATGTGTTATAGGTAGGTGGGCTGCTCTTAAAACTTCCAGTGAAATGAACCCCAGAATGAATTAACTTCATGAGTAATAATATGGTTCTGGATGTGAATGATGGATAAAACCATGAGCAAATTAACACTTGCTGTTGGAAATGAAAGTGGAACTCAGATTCATCACACAATGATGAATTTTTGGGGACTGTCTGTTGAAGAGCCAGTGAAAGTATTTTGATATCAAGTAAAGAGTGAGGGAGTTTTATGTATTGTTTTATACTTACATGTCTTGCATATGCTAAACAGCCGTGCTGATTTTTAGGCTTCTCACATGCCTTTGCACTAAGTAAAAATATTACTGCTACAAGTACATTTTTGAGCTTTCCCTAAGGAAAGCTATGTTGAATTGTTTACAAATTATTGGTGCCAAACATCCTAGAGGTGTTGTTTCACTGTTACTGGTATGACAGACCTAAGAAAATGAGTCTAATGATCACAGGGTCATAAATACACATTCTCAAGCTATTTGAAAACCAATTCTAATCAGTTATTGGAATGGGTCCTGGGAAGAAGCAGCTTAGATATGGCCAATTAAGGAACATAGACAAACTTCTAAACTGAAAGGAGACAATATTTAACAGGAAAAGCTCAAATTTAACTGGAGATCACGTCACAAAAGATTGGTAAAAGCAAAGGATGACAAATTTCAACTAATCTTGCTGATGCAGGATGATATTTCTTACTGTTGCACAGCTGAAGTTGTATTTGTAAAGCAGTGGGGGTCCTGCATGCTGTCACCAAGTAAGTGTTTAAATAAACCTCCTGTGAGTGACTGCTCCCTGCCTTCCCTACTCTGTGTCATAGGGAGAATGAACTTAAAAAAAGAGAAAAAACCCTTATGTAACATTAAATACTGGATTTTGCATAAAACCACATTGTGAATTTTATATATTTCATACATTTATGTCATGCTATATTTGTGTTGTGTTAGTAATTTTACAGTTTTGCATCAAGTTCAGCAATGAAGGTGGGTCATGGAATCACAGATTTTGTAAGGTTGGAAGGGACCACTGTGGATCTCCTGGTCCAACCTCCATTGTTCAACTCCTGATTTATCCAGTCATGTAGTTAGGTTATTATTTCATTTAGTATGCAGTAGCTGGCTGAAGCTCATGATGAAATGGGGAGAAGCCTTGAAGCTGCAGAGAGGAGGACAGAATTGTTATTTCCACACTGTGCTTTTGTGATGTGCAGCAGTTGTTGCAGCTCAGGCTCAGGGCGGTGTGTGCTCTGTGCTGCCTCCTGCAGAGTAGCAAAGGACTTTAGCTGAGCTGGTTTAGTCTGTCCAGCCCTTCCTTGCCTCTCTCAGGCTCTCACTCTTGTACCCAGAGTGCTGCTTGTCTCCTCAGGGCTGCCCAGCTCTCTGCACACCACTGTGCTTTGCCACACAGGCACTTTCTTAAATACTTCAGAAATTTTCTTGTTCTGTAAATTGCATATTTCTGCAGGAGTAGAGGTGTGCCACAGGCTACCAGCAGAGATTAATTCTGTAGCACTTTCATGTTCTGTGTAGTCTTGAGCTATATATTTATAAGTCAGAATTTAAACAAGCTAACAAAAGCTTCTTCCCCCGTCCCTTACCTACTTGTCTCCCAGTTTGGGACAAAACCCACAGAAATGTTACCAATAATCAATATTTGAAGCCTCTTTAGTGAGACAATGGCAGAATTATTTATGGATGCTCCAGTGTAATTTCACCTGGAGTAATCTTTCCTGTGCTGTTTTTAAAACACATTTTGGTGCAATGTCAAAGTCTCAGTAAGGTTAAAGTGCATTTCAGTAAGTTCTTACTGACAGTACAGGGCTGCTGAAGCAGCCAGTATGCCAAACTGCAGGACTGCCTTAGGAAATTTCTATTACAGAGAGCTAGAATTGGGCAGAAATTTAGTTTGATCACTCTATTTTAATGAAAAATAATAGCACTGTTTTGTAAGTGGTTTCAGATTGCTTTAAGAACTGATTTCAAGGAGGAACACTAAGGAAGTGAGGTTTTACAAACAAATTGCCATGAATGTCCAGAACATGCAGTTCAGTTTCACAATCTTTTGTTAGACTAGCTCAATAAAACGAGCAGAACAGCGTCCTGACAACAAGACTCACTTTAAGTCTTTACCGTGGTGATACAGGGGATCTCCTGATAGAAAGAGACAGGTGCTCTTCTGAAGCTGTCTCAGACAGATGCTGCTCTCCAGTCATGCTCTTTCTTTACTGTATGATTCTGTATCAGTTTTTCATTAGAGTTGTTCATTGGGGTGAGCAGGTCAGGAATTTCAATTCTTTGGTTTGGATCAGGTTCAGGTCAGAGAAAACTTTTAGTGACCTGACCCAGTCATGAACCAGAGATAGTCCCAGAAGTTTCCCTTGAGATGGAAACTGGACTCCTGATGATGTTTATCAGCTGGTGACACAGTAAGGCTTTCTAGATAACATATGACATTGTGGGGTGCTCGTGATTGCAGACCCTTGTTTGGATAAAGAAAGAAATGGATTTTTTACTGAATTTGATAAAGTTGCTAGCCAGCCAGTCACATTGTCATTTGCTTCTCATTCACTTTAATGGGTCTGGGGATCTGTAATTTTTACAATGTGTTCCAAGGCTTTTATCTCTGCTTGATCTATTTTTAATTGTGGTGTTTTGTTTTTTTAAAATTTTATTTTCACAGCTAATTTGCAGATTCTCAGAGTATAAACTTACCATCCAGGACCACGATACCATATGGCTTTATGGTTCCATTGATTAGTTTCACCTTATTACCTTTAAATTATTAGGGGAAAAAGGAAAGTTCCTATATGCCATAGGTCACATAATTAGAATCAAACCAAAGAGGATAAGAGCTGATGCCGCCTCTTGAGTTAAACAGAGTTAAAGTTTGTGTGCTATAGAGTGTTCACTACTGTATGATCCAACTCAGTCTGAACAAAACTGTCTTCCTTTCTCCTTGCTCTCTGTTGTTTATTTTTTTCTGCCTACCCTATTCCACACCTGGGTACTTATTATTTTCAAGAATCTCCTCAAATGTTTCACATATTCTGTGATATAGAAGGATGAGTGATATTCTGTGGCATAGAAGAATGAGTGAGGAGTTATTAGAAACACAAGTAACATTATTCAAGGCTTAGACATCAGGAGACCCTCTGCTTTTAAACCTTCTCCTTGCCAGACTGATCTTTGTACCTGAGCAGCTGAATAATCTTCATCCTCATGATAACTTTTACTATTGCTACCAAAATTATTGTTATAAAGTGAAAATGCATAAAGAGGCTTAAGCATTTTTTCCCAGTTAATGCTCAGTTCCTAAATCTCAATTTCCTGTTAATGACAGCAAGGATATAACTGGCAGCATCTCTTGGTATGGACCTTTACTTTTGGTCTGTTGTTCATTTGTTTGTTGATTTTAGGCTTTTTTTTTAGGACAGTGGTTTGTTTGCAGCTGTCCAGTGCAGCCAGTTCAATTGGTTTGCTAACAGGGTTTTCCCTCTTGTCCAGGTAGTGCTAACCTGCAGATCTGTGCACTCTCTAGAGTGCTGGGTGTCACGAGCAGACTTCACTGGAAGGGAAATTGTGTTTCACTCCCTAGGCTTCAGGATATGTCAGGAGATGAGCCTTCATCCCCTCTAAATGACTTCCCTCTTCTTTTGCTTCCTCACCCATCTGTGTGTGCTGTTTTCAGTGGAGGGCTTGTGACAGACTCCACTGGTGTGGGAGATGCCTCCCTCTTTTAATTCCAAGCAGTGAAGACGCAGAGGTTGCTATTATAATTCACACTTTGTTTAGAGAGTGGGACATTCAGCCTTCAAACCCTCAACTCTACCCTCGCCTTGAGCCCACTGCAGAGAATCCCCACAGTGAGAGCTGTAACAGTCTGTGGGGCAGGGAAATCAAGGTAAAACATGGCACCAAGGCTCCCACATTTAAAGAGAAACAGGGAGGCACAAGAGCATAAAGGGGGATGTTTTATTTCTTAATGAGATTGCGTTACCACAACGTCAAAAGATTGATTGGCCTTATCACAGTTAACCTCATTTGTAACCTCTTTCCCTTTAAATTAATCCAGATCAGACAATAATTATGAAACCTCTAAGATAAATAGAGATGGATGCTTTATTAAGATAAATGAGATGAATGTTTGAGGGCAGAACAAGTTTCATTTTGAAATGCAGCATAGTTTGAGTCTGTTCTTTCAAATGGATGTTCTCTTCCGGCTATTGTCAGAGAGTGGAGTGAGCATTAAATTAAGGAATGAAGGCACTTTGGGTGATAAATATGTTCAGCTGATGGCTCTGATGGAAGATATGTGAAATTGTACCTTCTTTTAATGTTTGTTATTTAATAGGCCAAAGACAACCAGGTGAAACTAGCCTGTAGTGGTACAGGAGAGATGTTTTGAGCAGTGCTCCTTCCTGTCCAGCAGTAGTCCTGCCAGTAGCTGCTTCTCTTGGTGCTTCTAATTAATAAACTGAACTCAGAATTATTGGATTTCTAACCTGATTTTAGGTCATTCATTTTGTGAAAAGTACTTCCGGGGAATGTGTAAACCAAGAACTATATGCATAAATGTTTGTTGGGATTTCGTGGCTTTCCTTTATGGTATTTCTGGTTTCTGAGCAGCTGCAAGTCTGAGACATCTCTCTGTCCATAGGTCAGCTCAAAGCCTGCTTCACCCCACCATGCCCTAGAAAGCATGCACAAACTGTGTTTGTGTGTACTCTGAGGCCTTTCTGTCTGCTTGGCCAGCACAGTTAATAGATTTTTCGGGGTTGTTTTAAGGCACTGAAAGAACATTGTGTTGCACACTGGTGGATTTTATCCATTTATGACCTACAATATAAATTTTGTCTGAAATATACCTCTCAAAAAGACATCCAGTCATAGTAGAAAACATCAAATGGTGGAGGATTTCTTGGCAGATTCTCATTTCCCACTAAAACTGTTTTTTTGTGTTAATCTTAAAAATGAAATTTGTCTGGCTTCTTCTTTCAGCCATTTGTTTCCCCATTATGAATTTCTACTGGATTAAAGAACTCTTAGGGGTCAGGATTTTTTTGCACTGTGATTTTCATCTCTGTCTCTTAGATGAACTAAAAAAAGTGATTGAGCTCTGTATCTTCTACTGCAAAATGCTCTGTTTCTTTTGCCAGCCTCTTATTTATACCTTTTTGGTAATTTCTTCCTTTTTATTGAAATTACTGCACAGGGCAGCTTGATATGTTTCTACTTTTCAAAAATCCACTAATCTGCATATTACATAACTAGATGAATACATCATCCACCCAAAATGACAACATCCCAGGTGTATGCAGTTACCAGAACTGTGTGGCCAGAAATTTGCCAGTTAATGTGTTTGAGGCTGGAGGCTGCTATTCTTGGAAATGAGATAGCCTTTCTGTGTTCCAGAGCAAGAACAATGAATCTGATTCTCAGAATCTGTTTCAGACATCACTTTGTGAGCCAGATTTTCAGCTGGGATAGGCCAATGTTGGTCTGTGGTCATTAACACTGATTGCAGCACTCAGCTGAAGACCTAAAATATATAGGAAATCCATATTTTTTGCATTACCTTTTTAAAGACAATTGTGGCAAAGTTTTTAATTTGTGAAGTGTAATACTGACTGGTTCTTGTTCCAGAAACAGACTGACATTGGATCAGTAAAATACCAGACTTGGTCAGATCTACCAAATTGTTTCTCAGTATAACTTTTGCTGCTGTAACTTGTGGTTTTGCATTAGATTGGTGGCCTGGTGACAGGTTGGGTGTTTGTCTGATGGGGCACCAAGCCAGCCAGAGCACACTGCTGCTCCCCTCACCTGTGAAGTGCTTGAATTGTGAAGATTCAAAGCTGGTAAAGCTGACCAAATAAATATATGTATTTCTATGTCAACCTATGTAAATTAGTCTTGCACCAAAACAAAAACTTTTATGATCTTCCAGCACTTGTCCTTCACTATAATTTCACATATTATTTGCTGAAAAGCAGCAATATCTGAAGGGAAATGCTCTATATGCTCTATATCCTCCTGTGTCTGTTACCTGGTATTATGTCTATGTGTGATGAATTCATTGAATGATGCAGTTGCTGGGGTACTTTCCTTACATATAGCTAGCCAGAGAGTTGATTGTAATAGGAAATTACAAAGGGAGTTTTGGTGTTAGTTTTATTTTTTTGAAGACAGATGAAGGCATTTTTATGTTTTATATGTATTTTTTTGTATGATTGGAAGTTCTGAGTGCTTTTGGATTTAAGCTATTAGAAGTGTCTTTTCTTCAGCTAATTGCAGTGACCTAAAACCTCTGTGTACAGGGACTGAATTTGGCAGATGCCTTTTCCCCTGAAATGTGCTTAGGCTGTGCTTGGACCCACACAGTTTAAGAGTCTTGTGTTTAAGTTTTATAAGAAGTAAAATTGAAAATGACTGGTTTTGGTTATTCTCCACGATCAATAAATAACAGACTTCATGAACCACTGGGGTGTGCTCTGGGCTGGGTGAGAGTTAAATAAAATGACTCTCTGTTTGTGTAGCTTGTTTGATTTAGCTTCATCAGCATCCTGAATGTTTAAATTGAATCTTTCTACACTAAATTCATTATCATTAGGTAATCCAACAAAACAGAAAATGTCAGTCAAGTTTGATATCTCCTCCCAGAGGAACTACAAGAAAAATTTTAGGGCAGTAGACTATATTACATCATAGCCTTTGCTGGAAGTGAACTTCTGTTGGGAGCAACAGTCCCAATTCCAAATTCAAGCATCAGAATTGATATATTCAGGGTTGGATTGGATTGGGGTCTTTTGTTGTTGTGTTTTGTTGGTTTATTTGCTTTTGTTTTGTTACAGGTTTTTTGGGGGGGTTTGGTTTACTTGGGGTTTTTTTTTGACATTATTTTATGAGTTCAATTTCCTGGAGGGCAGGGGTCACGTGTGTGGTTTGAATTAATAGATTAAGGTTTGAGTTAAAAACCTCTGGAGTTAATGAAAAAAATCACCTCAGTTGAGATGGTTTTGCAATTAGGCCTTGATGTCTGCACAACTGGAGCAGAAGAAAGTTAAGAATATTATATTTTACTGTAAGCATGTGGAATGTTGTTCCCTGGCTGCCACAGTAGCAGTTTCTCTGGCACAGCTGCATCCAGGTATGGGGCCAGTCAGAAGGATCAATTAAACTAAGTGCAATTTGAAATCTAAAACTTTCAAAGGTCGAAAAAAAGATCTGGATGTTCTTTCTGATTGATTTTTGTGGGCCAGACAGCTCTGTCTGCATTGCCTGCTGATGGTTTCTGTCTTCTTAAGTCCAAAGAGAGTGACACTGAAAATTTCTGGTGTCAAAACAAATGAAAATCCCATACATGAGTAAGTAGAAGTGCTGAATTCTCTGGGTACAGTAAGAGAACATTTGATAATTTATATCATAAAAGAATGCATAGATTTGTTGTTTTGAATACCACATGTTAAATCTATCTAAAGAACCTTCAAAACTTCTGCCTTATCTTCTACATAAAAAAGTGTAAAGATAAATTTCCTCTTTAGATTAGTCTATATTAGAGTTGGATAGCATTTTCAATTATAAAACTCAATTTTATAGTTCTGCATTATAAATTTGGCAGCTCTAGATGCTTGTAAAAAAATACATTATTTATCCACTTTTAATATGGGATAGTTGGCTAAATTTTTTAACTACTTCCTTTGAAAAAAGGGTTTCCTAGACCTTATTAATACAGTTTGAGATGAGATATGAAGTTTCCCGAAAGAAGAATTTTACTTTTTTTAAACAAACCCCGTGTGGCATATATAAAGATGTTAAAATATGTTGAGCCTGTTTTTTCCAGTATTTGTGATATGCTTGGCCCACTGAGTCATGATTCTGTTCCCCTGTTGAGCCATTTAAAACAGGAATATAAAGGAGTACATGAGAAATGCTTTAAAGTGATATGAAAAAGATTAATATAGTCTCAAAAATTTATTTTCTTCACTTGGCATGCAAATCATTGAATACTTAGGCAATGCATTCATCTAAGTATTTTTTAAGAGGGAATTCATATCAGGAAAAAAAAATAGGCAGGAGAGAAAGGTAAGAAAGGATCTTTGAACCTGATTAAGAGAAACAATTGTTTTCAAAAGCCTTTTTGTGCTGTAGTGGGAGTGCCCACTCATCCTGAGGGGAAGAGGCAGCCCTGTGAACCAGCAGCCTCAGCCCAGCTCTGCTGCTGCTGCTCTCTGTTTTATTTGACATCTCTCTCCATTACATCTTTTAATTAAGAGAGCTTTCCTATGGATTATCACCACAATATGCTGGTTTCTCCCAAATAAAAGGAACAGACCTCTGACCCTGTGGATAAGGAGAGTGATGCTGAAGTTAATGCCCTGACCATACAGTTTCTGGAGATGTGTTTTTGGACCTCTGGCTGCAGGTCAGAGTCAGTGTGAGGAGGGCTTGGAAGGCAACTGCTGGCTGTAGTTATCTAAACAATGTCTAAACAATATCTCTGTCCACAAGGCTGCAAACCCAAACCAGAGAGGGACATAGAGCAACGAAACATTCCCCTTCTCGTGCAATTCTTTTACATTTTATGGATTATTTTCCTGGAAGACTGATGTCCCCCTTCATTTTGCTGTAGAACCTTGTCCTTGTAGCCTTCACCAAATGCAGAATCTCAGAGAAGTGATGATGAGTTGTAAATATATTTGATTAGCTTTTGACAAATTTGCTTTTTCACTGCTGCATATGAAATAATAATAAAACCCCTGCATGTTTCCAGTATCTGGAATGTCACATATCTGATCTGTGTGGGAAAAAAATTCATTGTTTTAAGAGTATTTTAGAAATACTCTTTTATTTGCAATACTTTTGGTAATATTTATAGGGAACCTGGGTATAGAGAAACACTATTGAAATTCTGTGAGAATTCACTTGTTCTTGGAATCTCCACTAAAACATCTCAGCAAGAGCAACAAAATCATCCCCTGTGAGAGTCAGCTGGGCAACATGGGACAGCCAATACCACCAGTAGAGACCAGTTTTATGTTACATTATTGAGCCTGAAGTCAAGATTCCAGAGCAGTACTGGAATGAGTCAACAATTGCATTCTGTTACTCTGCCAGAATCATTATAATGACAATTGTAATTCAAGGCCAGGAGATTTCATGTACCCTTAGCTATTTTCACATTGTGTAACTGATGCCAGCATAAAATGCTGTAGGCTTAAGATTGGACTTCTCTACGTAGCCATATTCATTTCTTCTTTGCTAAATTAGGAAAAAGTTGGTCAGTGATAATGTGGAGCTGCTCTTAACTTGCTATTGCACAGAGTCCAAAATAGAGCTATACACATACTGGGGTACTTGCCTAAGCATAGATTATGGTTTTTCTGGATAAAACATTTGTATATATTAGGAATAAGAAGTTGGTTTTCCTCTTTTAATTTTGCATAACATCAGTTTTTTTGCAAATCAGTTACTGAAAACTACTAGGATTTTTGATGCCAATAAGAAAGGCTTCTGGTTTTCTAAATGGAGAAAGGTAGGCTGAGCCCATGAATAAGGCTAGAACAAGACTAGACCTCAGATCTTAAGCAGTCAAAGCCCTGAGTGTGACACATAACCATGTTTAATTTCACTTCTTTTGGCTCTTAAGAGCCTAAACTTTCTGAGGAAATGGCTCTTTCTACTCCCCCAGGTACAGCAAAGCCCACGGTAATTTTCTAGATGCTACTGTTAGAGCTGAAGTCAAAGGCAAATATTAAAATTAGCCCAAAAAGCAGTGATTGGCACAAACAGAATTGATGTCAGGTGATTGCCATGACGTTGGATTTGTGTTTTTCCTCAAGATTTCCTGTTCACAGTCTGAGCAGAGAGCTTTAGAAGGCACGGCAATGAGAACCTCAGTGACTTCTGAGTACAGTCTATATGGATGTCTAGAATACTGGAAAAGTATTTCAGTGTTTGAAAAGCAGATTCTGTGGGGATTATAAAAGCAGACTGACCATTTCACAGGCATGTAGGCAAATTTTATGGTGCTTTTAATTTATTTATTAATTTAAATTAGAAAACCTTGATGCTTTTTTCCCAGCCTATCCCATTGATGCAAATTTGCCTCTCTGACACAGGGTAGTATTGGAATGTCTGGCAGCAGCACAAGAAAGACAGAGGGAGATCATGTGGTAGGAGAAGTGACTTTCATCTCTGAGGCAAGGGGATGCATTTAGTTAACTCAATTCCTTCAGGTCCAACTCAAAGTCTGAATATCCTGTCCATCAGCGTGAACAAGTGGTGCGAGGGCTGTAAAGTGCTCTTTTCACATGCAGATCAAACATGCCCTTGTCCTGAGCAATCTGGACTTTTCTGCCTTTTCATTTCCCCCTAGACATAGATTCAACGTATTTGATGTTAACAGTTTTACTTTTTTTTGTCTATGAATATTACTGGATCAACATATCTATTTTTGCTTACTACAAAGAAAATGTAAATTTCCCTTCAAAAAAATGCTTTTTAGTTTATAATTTTGCAAGCTCACCAAGAAATATCTATGCTTGTGGGTACATACCAAAAATGCACCTAGAAAATGTGGGCAAAGTATTTACTGCTCATGTAGAAATGCTTCACAGAGCTCTGAGTAAAACAAAGGCATTTTTCAATTTGCTCTGTGACATGATGCAGATGTAGGAGTTCATTATTACACAGAATCAGAAAAGGAACCACCTGATGTAGTGAAGAACATGCTGGACTATATATATTGAGGCAGAAACAACTTGGAGGAAGTAAAGGATTTGAAGCTTGACCATAGATATTACCCCCATGTAGTGCACCGCCATCTTTTTGCACTGTGACATGCCTCTATTAATAATGATTGTGTGGAATTTACATTCTGGGGCTTTCTCCTGGAATAGCTGGAGTTCCTGAGCCCTGCTCATGGTGAGGGGAGTGCGGGGCTCACATGAAGCACTTGCCAAGCTGTGCTGCCTGCAGGGTTTGCTGTGTGCTGCTGTCATTCCCACTGGGGATTCCTGAGGTCTTTTCCCTGGGTCCTTCAGTGGAACTGTTGTTGATGTGCTGTGCAGATATCTCTCCAGGAGTAATGGAAATTTAATCTATTAGCAGTAAGTTATAGAGGTATTATTTCTTTAATTATTCGCCATAAATGGTGTTCATATAATTTGTTTTTGGTTATGTTTGTGCTGTTCTGATTTTGGCCATTGAGGAGGCCTGACATTAAGTATTTGAGTAATTTCTCTGCATTTCCTTTCAATGGACATTTACAGTGCGGGAGGCTGAGGAGAACTGCTCCTTTTAAAAGGAGAAGGTTTTCCATTTACTGAGAATACTTTTCCCAACATTTTTTTAAGGAAAGAAATTTTATGTTATTACTGAGGTTTATGCATAGTGTGGGCACAAAATTAGTTGTCTTTTGAAAGAAATCTAAATGGGGCCAGAATCTGGGGTGCAATAATATTTCTTAGACTGTAAACCATAGTCCTGTAACAAAAGTGAGGTCAGTACCAGGCCATGAAAGCTCAGAGAAACCTCAGAGCTGAGTCAGGGGAGGCTATGAAATAAAGCCTTTAACCTGCAGAGCAGCATTAGGAGGTGCTGTGTTGAGTAACCTTGTCTGAAGAGTGGTGAAGTACACTTAGGAGAAGTTGTCAGAGACACACAGGGCAGAGATGGCTGCATGATCTCATAAATGCTCTGAAAACCCTGAAGTGATACTTTTCATTTACATTTTCTTTCACTGTCTTGTAATGAAAACTCCTGTGTTAAAAATTCTTTACCTATACTAGGGGAAAGGGCTGCTTTATTATGACGGAGAAAAGTAAATTCACTTTGTTTTTAACATCTCTTGCTATGGAATATTAATTCTAGTATTGAAGTCCTTGTGCTGTAACAAAAGATTACCATCAATGTAAAAAAAAAAAAAAGTTTAATTGGAAAAGACAAAATGCAACTGGTTAAATTTCAGTCAATTAAGTTAAATTTTATATAATGAAGGGGGTAGACTGACTTGTAAAGATTCATGTGTGGTAGGTAGTAGAATGAAGTTTTAGAAGAACAAATGAAACTGCTTTTAACTGAAAGGTGAGGAAAACAACTGGCTTTTGGTTAATACCATCAGGTCACATAATGAACAAAGAAGTAAACCAACATTTTCAGAAGACAAGTTTGAAAATTGCTCATTTGTAAGTATCAAAGAGAAGCTGCACTGAGCTGTGTGCAGTCAATGCTACAAAATTTGATCCTTCCTCTTCCCAGAGCCTTGGGACTCTGCTGTGGATGGGAGCTCTCCATCAGAGCCAGGCAGAAATTGTTTGTGCACCATAGCCCTCATCACTGTTCTTTGTAATCTCTTGTGTTGGAAAGAGCTGTTATGAAAAGAATCTATCCCTTACTTTGCATTCTTCACATGGCTGAGATCAAACAAGTGAAGTCAGCTCCATGGTAAGAACCAATTCTCCCAGGAATCCAGTGACAGGGCACATGGAAATGGCTCAAAGCTGCCCCAGGAGAGGTTTACACTCAGCATTAGGAAACATTTCTTTACTGCCAGGGAAGTCAAACTCTGGAAGAGGCTTCTGGAGAGGTGATGAGTGCCCCAAGCCTGTCAGTGTTTTGCAGGCATTTGGACAATGCTCTCATTAAAAAGCTCTATCTCGGTCAGGCAACTGGACAAATGACCATCGTGGGTCCCTTCCAGCTGATACAATCTATTCTGGTCTTTTCAAAACAGTGAATGTGGCTAAACCAGAAGGGTGTAGCCTTCTCTGTGTGCAATTTCACTCAGCTTATTCCTAGAACTGTGCCTGAGGCTGTGTGGGCCTTATGCAGCAGCCTGTCAACATTGTGGGTATCCCTGTTGGCATGAGGAATGTCCCAGCATTAATGCCACCTTGAACTGTGCTGCTGGTGAACTATTGCCCCATCCCCATCACCCCTGCAATAATTTTCTGCTCCATGAAGTGTTCCTGAATTGCATCACAGGAGGTGTTTCTTTCCTGCCCTTGTGTTGGAATGTCTCAGGGTGGTGTTGCTGAGGTGTGGGCAGCTATCACTGCCTTCCCCAGGAGCTCCTCAGAGCTGTTCATATCATTGCTGATGACAATTGCTGTGTTAGGAAGCACTTCCTCTGTCCAAGCAGAACACTCAGACTGCATCCAAAAATCCAGAGCAGAGCTGAAAAATGTTACTAAATCTACTTGATCAGTATTACTGCTTTTATAGGTAGATGTACTTATGCTTTTATAATTTCTTCTCTGTATACTGGGTTTGCCAGTGGCCAGGTTGCTGGTCCTGATTAGGAAGCATCTCTTTACTAAAGTTGTTAAATTTGCAAATGATTAGAGGGTATGTCTTTGGGAAGTGTACTTTGGGAATTTGTGTTTCACAAATTATAGACCACATATGGCAGCAACTGGCAATAGATTCAGAACTTTAATAAATCCGAGCCACACAAAACTTGCAATTAATAAGAACTGCTCTCATGAGATACCATTACACTGCTTCCTTCAAAATACAGTGCTTCTCCCAACATGATAAGTCATGCATTTACTGCACTTTCATTGAAACTGTTCCCAGGTGGGTTTAGTACAGTCTTCCAGCTAATTGTAAAGGCATTATGCCTCATTCTGCTCTGACTATGTCACAATAAAAACCCAGGAGTAACTCCACCGAAAGCAAAGGGATTACACAGAGAAAAATTTTTGTGAAGAGGAAATGCAAGTTAAATATTGACATAAATATACCTTGTCTGGGATAGCACTCAGACTGTAACTAAATAAGAACCACTGCCTTGGATATACAACCAAATCAGGAGATGTGACTGGCTTTGGCTGGATCATACACAGCTGAGAACAGAGAAATGCTAAAAACTCTTACACTGAAAAATTAAAAGCAAACAAGAATGTTTAGACATATGTGTTATATCAAAATGTAGTTAAAAAATGGGTTTTCTCAATTTAGCCAAAGCTAAACAGTTTGTGTGACACTACTTTCAGATAGCAAAAATACCATTTCTGCTGGGCACAATAAAATTTAGATGAATGGAAGGGTTGATTTAAGTGATCCTTTGTCTTACATATGTGCATAAACTGAGGCATGATGAAATCTTTTGGTAATTCCTTCTAGCCATGAAAATGTTTCTCTGGGTTTCTTTCTGGAGAGAGATCAGAAAACAGTAATTTCACAGGAACAAGGATTTCATATTGGACCACACAGTAAACCGGGAGTTCAACAGAAATAATTCCAACATGTAACTTATTTTGTATTTCCATATAAAAACATCAGACTTTCATTTGTCCCTCAGATGGGGGAGGTGTCCATTGGACATTTTGCTGCTGCTGAAGTGGATAGAGTCTTGTCCACTGGACACTGAATGTGCACTTGCACAAACCTTTCCAGTGATCTGGTCACATTTCAGATGTAAACAGAATGATGAGCAGAAATATTTTTGGCTCACATTTTTGAGGTTTTGTGTAGATGGTGTCTTGCTGTGGTTACTATCTTTTGGGTTCTTGGAGGCTTTGAAAATCTCTTATTATATCTGAAGAGGCCTAGATAATACTAGCATTGAGGTTCATTTGCTGCTGCTGAAAAAGAGGAGTTGTATTTGTGCAGAGGCTAAAGTGACTTTATTCCTCTAGTGGATTTCTCTCCCTCTCCCCCTTTTTTTAAAATTCCTGTTGGTTTGGATATACAAGCCAAACTAAAAAAGTCATCAGTGATTTTGACCCCCAGCCTAGAGAAGAAGAGCAAAGAATATGTTATAAGTAAGCAAGAATAAATAGTGTTGATAAAAACAGTTCCATGCCTGCTTCCTCATGTCCCTAAATATGTTTTTGTACAATATGTTAAAATGCGGGATTGGACAGTGCTGTTTTCCAGGCTCTATAGTCTCATATTGCCAGTAAATAAAAAACCAGCAACAAAACAAACAACCAAAAAAACCAAACAACACCCCCCTCCAAACAAACAAACAAAAAACCAACAAAAAACTAAAACTCCAAATCCTGTTAGTTTTAGTCTTTTTGTAATTATCTTTTGTGATGTGGAAATTCAGGCCTGTACCATTTTTTCTTCATTCTACAAGGAATAATTAAAGGCTCAGGTATTCTCCAGTCTCATGATTTGCAAAGATTACTGAAATAAAGATGACACTTCACTGCATGCATAATTTGGCTGTCTTTGACACAGCTTCCTGCTCCACAAATCACTTCCAGTTTTGTCTGGTTTAGTCATTATTTACCAAACAGCTCTCCCTCAGAATCAGTAGCTCAGCTGTGAACAGTTTTTGAGTTTGCCATTTCTGAGGTTCACACACGCCACACAGACAGTGCAAATCTCCTTTTTGGGCTGGATTGTGGTAATGTTTCAAAAACCACATCTGGGGCAAAGTTCTTATTTTTACAAATAAGTTATTTGCAAGTGTTGTTGAGCAATGATTAATCTTTATAATTCTGTTGTTGCTGGGAAAACTTCTTTGCTGCAAGGGCCAAGGAAATTGAGCAAACGAGTGTATCCAGAATGAGAATAAATAAAGAGGAAAGTTTTTTTTCAGCATTTGACCAGATTTCATTGGTGGCAAATCTCAAATTAAAAAATTGGCATATTTTCTGGGGCTGCTTGGTTACTCAAAAAAACCCATAACATTTAAGGCAGCTGGAGCTCTTAATCACATTCTTAAATGATTTTACCTAGAAAACCAAACAGGAAACCAAGAATAGAACTCCTGGTTTTGGGGCTGTGTTTCATGGGGGCGTATAAGATGCCATACCTTAATCAAGGAGTGGTGTATGGTGCCCTACTATTGCCTTAGTATGACTATTTTTATCGTTATTATTATTATTTTTATTACTATTTATTACTATTTCTTTACCTGAGTCTTTGCAGAGTTTACCTTTGTCTGTCTGAGTCTAAGTTCAGGTTCACCCTCCCTTTATGGCAGAAAGACAAAGACTTTGACCTCTTTCATCCTGTTAGTGAGTTCATGGTTGTCTTAATGTTTTCTAAGTTATGTCCGGTATTTTCTAAGTTAATTTCCAAAAAATTTTCTCAGAAGTGGTACTTTTTAAATTCTAAATGATTTCTGCTTTTATTTATTCTTTTTTTTCCCAAATTAGTTGAGAACATTTTGCGTTTTAATTTCAACAAGCACAAAATACAATGAAATATATCTCTGCATTGTGTTCTGATACTGCATTTGCTCCATATTCCACTCCCTCTGACTTGAGCTGACTAACCAGTTCTTGGCTTTGAGCCAGAGCTTTTCTGACATAGATAACCAGCATCCACTCTCCCTGCCCCTGTCTCTAGCTAGTCTGCAGTGTGAGTATGCATCTGAATTGCCAAACACACATAAATCACATCTTAAGGCCATCTTTATTACTTGCTGCTGCTTCCTTAGGAAGTGTGTCATCAATCAGTGTTTGTGAGCCCGTGTCCCTGCCACCCCCGGGACTGCTGGAGGCACAGAACAAGGAGCCTGCACTTGGAAAGGCAGAGGGTAAAGCCAGGAAGGAGAACTGCTACAGATTCTGCTGATGGAGTGGAGAGAAGCTGAAGCAAGTAACAGGAGTGTTGTCAGATCAGTGATGTCCTTGCAGATTTTCCACTCTCCATCTGGGAAGGTTTTGTACTCACAATCAGCCTGAGGCAGTGACAGTGGTGCTGAGAAAGCAGCTGCACCTGTGGGCACTGGGCATTTCTGTGCTCTGTCCCTGCTGAGCTCACTGACCAGCTCCTAAATTCCCTGCAGCTCCTGAGAGAGCCCTGCTGCACTCCTGGAGAGGCTGTTCTAACCTTGGGCAGCTGATAACCAGGGAGTGAATGTCAGGTGCACAGCCACTTGTTAAATTGCCCCAGGGTCCATGAGAAATTCCTCTCCTCTGTTGGATCTGGCCGTGTGGGGAAGCATTCTTTGTGCAGAGATGCCTGGCAGGACAAATCTTGGTCCTGGAATGCAGAAGATAGGTGGGAGTGGGAACTGGCTCCCAGTGCTCACTCTCCATCTCCCCCAAATGAATGGGTTCATTGAAACAAAGGAAATAGCGTTTGCCTTTTGGAAATGTTCTTGTGTAGATGGAGCTGCAGGGAATTCCTCTCAGTCTGCTCTTGTATCACCTCAGGCTATGTTCTGTCAGATATTAGGAAGTGCACAGAAATTTGGGCTGAGTCAGTGTTATGATAAGAGACAGTCAAAGAAAATTCTTATGGGAAGAAATACAGGTGATTTTGAGGCATTTTCACTGCATCACTTTTCATTCACTCCTCCTTACACTGAAGCTAAATAACACTTTTGCTGTTAATTATCAATAAGGCATAAAATCAAGCTGGAATATTGGAACAGTTTTCAATTGTTATTTTATTTAATTTCCAATTAGTTTATTATCCCTGTTTTCTGTTCGGTTACCATGAATTGTCTTTTAAACCCTGATTGCAATTATTTTTGCAAAACCATAAAGTATTACTATTACATTTCTATTGCATGAATACTTGGAGAAATTCAGAACCATTAACTTTGGCTAGGAGAAGCACCAAAAGACTCAGAAAATCTTGGTTGAGATCCTTGAGTCCAATTGAATTCTTACCCCATGGAAAAATCTTGCTCTGCAATTACAGAGCTAGGTAGAGAAATCTGAGATTTTCTTTTAGGTCCTGTTCCCAATCAAGAAGTATATACAATATTTTCAAGGTATTTTGATACTTGTCTTGATGATCCTTGCCAGAACCCAAGAGTGCATGAAAATGAATTAAAAAAAATAAACTCTGTTAACTGGACAAATTACACTTTTCAAAGCTGATTTAAGGCTTAGGAAAAAGGTTAATTTTTATTTCTAGGGTTTCTCATCTCTGTTTGGTGGCCTCCCTTCCTTTTCTAAAATTTATATACAGAAGTGGTTTAGCTTTTTTTATCATTAATGACAGGGCGGTGTTGATTCAGTTGCCATGTATTTTGATAGATGAATTCCTTAGTGTTCATCAAATGTTTAGGGCCATCTCTAGTGTCAAAAAAAATACTTATGGAGGCAGAACTTAGAGATGTACTGAGAGTGATGAGTAATGGGCAGAGAATTGTTTGAATAATGACTTCTTGCTTCCTGACCCTTCTAGCATCCACATTTTTGGCACGAGAAGAGGTGTCTGAAGTCTCAAATAAGAGAGTCTTTTGGCTGACATTTCCCTCAAAGCTTATTCTACTTCGAGTGCACTTTTCTGACTGCATTCGACATGGAAAGAGAAACTGTATAAGGTTTGATGTCACGTCTTATTTAGTGTCAGCTCAGAAACTCAGAGAAGGAATTCTGTACATGCAGAGGTTTTTAATGTATAGTTCCTACTGATAATAAAACAACTAAGGCAAAAGAAAATTGATATTGAGCATGAATGTCAAACTGAAACAAAAGGTGAAAATCCACTTTTTTGCATAAACTGTGCTGGGAAGTTAACATCTTACTTGTTTTTGAAATTGCTATGAAGTATTTGTTGCTAAACAGGATGGGTTCATTTTAAGGTCCATTAATTTTAGCCAATAAAAATTTGGCTCAGGAGAAGGTGAAGGAAATAGCTTGGAAAAAATAGAAACTATGAGCAATCTGTCACTTGTTCTTACATATTAACTGTGCATAGTCTGCATAGGAAAGTTGAAGCTAAGGAATATTTTGCTTTAATTGGGTGAAAATCTAGAATTTAGATGAATTGGTCTTTGTAAAATAATTCAATGTGTATTTTAACATGTTTAAGGGAAATAGTTTAAAGCTATTAACTTGATTCAGTTATCCAGAATTAAGTATTATTGAAGCTATGTCAGGGACTCTGGATCTTTTATTATTCATTACATGCAGAGAGGCTTATGCCAGCAGAAATGGACTTTATTTTCCTACCAGACTATCACACTGGCAATTGAAACTCGGAGACAGCACCTGAACACACTACTAAAGGCTCAGTTTTAGTATCAGAATTAAAGAATGTTTCTGTGGACAGATATGCTGGAAGACCTCTCCATTCTGGCTGTGCCATGTAAGATGAAGAGTGCAGTTTATCCTAAAATAGTTTTAAAATTTTCCAGTCTGTTCCAACCTTATGGTATAGTTCTTCAAAGAAATATAATTAAAGCATGTGCACAATCTTTGTGAAAGAAAACTAAAATATAGTTTGAATGAGCCCATTTTTTAACCTACTCCTGTAAAAAAAAAAGTATCTGCCTGCTTTAGAAATGAAAACTTATTCATGAAATAGACTTAATCTTGGTTGCTTTTTTTCAATATAAATGATCTGTTGATCAGATTCACTTATTATAATAGGTATAAAGGGAAGTGCTGACCTGCTGTGTGTCATGGAACTCTCACTATATTTGGCCACTCATTTTCAGCAGCTGAGCATCTTGATCTGTGTCCTCACCTTAAGTCTTAGGGATGCATATTTAGTTGGTTTCCCTGAGGTAGACTTAAGTATAGGAACCTTTGGAAGAAGAATGGAGACCTTTTTTGTCTTTTGGATTTTGTTGCTCTTTGTATTGTTGAGGATGTTGTCATTTTTGTCCCTTTTTTCTTCAAGATGGTCTGACTCTCAGCAACAGGACATTTCACAATCAGGTTGTGTGCTGGGTTGCAGTAGGTGTGTTGTTAACCTACCTGCTGCCCAAGAAATCCTTCAGCCTTGTCTCCAACACCCAGCAAGGCAGTGCTGGGAGAAGGGAAGTATTCAGCTCAGAACTGCATCCTGATTGCAATTTTCACTTTAAATCTCCCCCTTTTCTAAAATCCCTTATCAAAGCTGTTTAGTGTCTTTCCAGATTTGTTCCTGAGCCTGTAAGGCCTTAAACCACCTGAGTGTTGTTTTCATGCCAGTGGCACTGCAGACTTGGAGCACCAGGTCTACAGTGGGAGTGCTCAGAGAGCAAGAAGGGGCTGCTATGTGTTTAGCTGCTGGCAGACAATTAGTTTTTTCAAACTCTGTTTTTGCTAATAAATATGCAAGTTTGTTGCCACTCTGAAGCTGCAGGGAAAGATTGACTTAAACTTTGTAGATAGTGTTTACATTTTCTTTAAACTGAGATTCCCATTCCCCATGTCAAGGTTATCTTTGTGATAGCCTTTGAAGGAGTCAGAGCACTTACCAATGGATGGATGTTCACAAGTTTGACAGTCTCTGCATTGATCCTACTCTTGCATGAAAATGGCTTTATCAGGCCTATAATTAGAAATGAAATAGTCTTAAATGGTTTCCACACAGCTTGACTTTCAAAGAGGTTCCAGTTTCACATAACTTCATATAAACAGAGAATCAGAAGATATAACCAGATACCACAGTTCCTGCTTACTAATTGCCATAAAGCAGAGCCATCTGCTTTATACAGAGTCTAGGTCAAATAATCCTTCTAAACTGTGACCTTTGGGGCTCCATGGAACTTGTTCTTGATTAAATAAAACCTTCTTAGGAAGTTATTGGGAAACATGGTACAGATTCAGTCTGAGCAGAGAATGTAACTGATTGGATTTCTATATAATCTTAAGCAGATAGTTCTGAGTCAGTCTATCTTTTGAACTTTTTTTTTCTTAACCACATTAATCTTTCATAAAAACTCAAGTTGCAAGTGAATTATTTCAATTTTTAAAGTGATTCCTCATAAAAGTTAGATTAGATGACAAATGAATGATTTAGACATAAATTCATGACAGTTAAAGTGAAGTTTCATCTGTCTAAACCAAACTGAGAACCTGGGCTGGGGAAGTGAGGGGCATCCTCTACTATGTGCAGTTGCCTGACCTTGTTTGGAGGGCATGTGCACAGCACAACATGAACAGAGCAAAATAAAGATGATTGCAGCTCAACAAATACAGTAGAATATTTGTAATTCCCCACATCTATTTCATTATGACCAAAGCTCATATCATGGATGCCTTCAAATGTGTATCTTTTCCATCATATATCTTTGAAATGTGTATCTTTTCCATCATATATTTTATTTAAATATTTTATTCATTATATGAAAATAGTTTCTATGATTAAACAATCAGTTCTTTTGCTCTGGTTTTTTTTGGCATTTGTGACTATTATTTTTGGCTGTCTATCTTCGGCCAAGCAATTGCCAATTATTCACTGCCAGATTCAAAATAGGAGTGCTATTGCCAAAGCAAAGAATACATTATTTTACAGTTACACAGATCTTTCCAGCTGAGAATCACTGCATATTTTGTAACCACTAATGAATTTAGCCACTTACCACCCACCAGACATTCGCATTCATGCCTTAGGGGTGAGAAGATAAGTTTTGGAGCGCAGCAGGATGAGATCTGCCCTATCCAGAGGCTGAAGTAAGCAAGCACTGGGAGGAGGCACCAGAATGCAGCGCACAGTACAAATGGGGTTTTCCATCTGAATTGAGAGAGCATGGTCTGGCAATCCAGACAATTCCACAAAGTCTGGGGTTTCTCTGCTGGGTCGGTAATATCTTGCTGCTACAGCAAATAAAGAAAAGCTGAATTGTAACTTTTTTCCTCACAGAAAATGTATCCATACGCAGGGTGTTGCATGAACGAAATAGATTAATGTTTTGAGAGAAGGTGGATTCTGAAACTTGGTACCTCCCCTCTGGTTTTGTGGAAGATCCAGGGAGGAAGTCAGTCAGGGAGAAGACCTAATTATCATGGCAGATGAAACTTCATCATGGTCCTAGTGCTCCTCTCAGCAGCTGGAGTGGTCAGAAGTCCTCATGCTGGCTGTGATCTGCAGAGCCACTTGGCATTCTTGGCAAAATTCTGTGAAGTACTGCAGTGGAGGAGAGTTTCTTACTGAATTAGGTCATCCCTCATGTCTGAGGACTACTGACTTCTAAATTTAACCCATCTCTGTAAATGTCCCTCCAGCATCAGGATCATAACCCCAAACATTCCCCCCAGACTGTGGCATTTCCACACCTTTGAGTATTCTTATTAGCACTGTGCTGGCACTCCACATTTCAGATGATGTTCATTCATGTAATGGTCATTTCTTTCCCATCTGCAGTGGATGATGGGTGCCTCCAAATCCTGAAGGGATATTGCTTTTAGGAAAGTGTTACTTATGTTCTAGGTTGTGTTACTCATTTGTTTACCTTTCTTTGCTCTCAGTTGCTGCAGGGACTGGTGTGGCTGGTGATTAAACACTCTTGGCTGCTAAATGAAAAGTTCCTCATTGCTATACATTTTTCAAATTGCCAAAGAGACAGGTTTTGCTGTGGGAATCACCTCACATACACCTGATCAATTTATGTAAATCACTGGATACCTTAAGAGGCCATTAAGTGCAGAATTTTGGTGGATTGGACTGTCTGTGTCATTTGATTAAAGAAAGAGAGATCTTAAATTTGATATCTAATATATGCTGTGAGCAGAGCAGCAGTTGGGGGCAAACAGAGGCTGTTTTCCTTGAAATTCAAAGTGCAGTAGTGCAGAAAACCATCTGTATGCATTTAGGGAACCTGAAATTACCTGGATGCCTGGAAATTTTCTTGTAATTATCTCAGAAAAGAATTATGATATATCACAGATAGTTCTTTAGCTCTTTCGTTCCTACTTTGATAAAATGTACTAAAGATCTTTTGACTATTTTATTCCTTGCTGGGATTAAAAAATCCCACAAAACCCCAAATAAAATAGCATTCTTTGAAAGATATGATTGGAAAGTGTGCGTGTGTTTTAGAGATTGTACGTTTTAAATGCAAACAAGGGAGGGCTGAAATTTACTACAACAGCTTCACTGAAAATGATTCCCTCAGTCAGATCAAAAGCAGAAAAAAATCACAGAAACATTTGGAAGAGGCAGCAGTGCCAGAGCATGATTTTAACTATTTTGGGAAAGCAGCTGCCTCTCTCTGACATGGACATAAAATGTAGGATATTCCGTAAGGTGGATTGGCTCATTCAGCTCATTCCCTACAGCAACTATTTCATGGGAACATTGACTAGCATTGTTTTTTGAGAGAAGCATTTATTTTGAGCTAAAGAGAAATCTTCCTCGTATGTGGTTACACACTTGCTAAATAGCAGTTGACTTTAACCCCTGAATGTTTATTTCCAAATACTCAGCATAGAAATGGCAAGAGTAATGTAAGAACATGACCTTATTTTATATTGATATGTTGATTTTTTGTAACTAAAGAGATGCAGAAGACTACATTGGTGGTGCAAAACAGTGCCAAACAGTCACTGCTACTTTAAAAAGCTCCCTTTATTTTGAAGAAACAAAGCTGAACAGAATGTCACCAGATTACTATCTGCAAATTCCAGAAACAGGAAAATTGGATAAGCCCTGGTTATTGGACATTCTTCATTTCTCTTGGCTTAACGTTTGTTCTGGCAAGTGCAGATGATAGGGATGATCTTCCCCCATCCCTCCTGGATCTCAGAGTCAGGAATCACAGCTGATTTCAGCACAGACCCCTGCATTAGAACTTTCTGTGCTTGACAGGCTGTATTTGGCAGCATGAGAGTAATATGCTTGCTTTATTTGATTTTGCATTTGATTGATTGCTTTTAATACAATTTATTTTCTTTCTTGTGGTTTATCTGTAGTTCTTGCTGATGCCAGCAATATCAATCTGTATCTCTTGTCTTCTATGGCTGGTTTCTATAATTTTCAAAATAATTTTTGAATGAAGGGAGATTGCTGCATCTTGTTTAGGTTGGATGTTATATCATATTTATGTTATATTTTTGATTCCTAGAAGCACCTTAGAATATGATTAAATGTTGTAGCTGGTTCAGGATACAGTTAGAGACAGAGTCTTTGTGATTTACTCTGTGTTTTATGATGTGACAGGATAATGTTGTAAAGATTTCTGGTATTTTGTTTCATAATATTTTTCCAGTGGCAAGCCTCAAGTATTTTTCTCGAATGGAAAAGTTCCATCTTCTTACCCTTTTTCCTTGTTTTCTCTTGGCTTCTCTTCCCCATTTGTGTTAAGAATCAGGATCACTGGTCCCAGACGTAATTCTGACTGCAAGATTCCTATCCATAATGCAGGAATCTGAGTGCATCCATTAGTGTTTCAAACTCTCTGATTTCTTACTTCTTTTGGCAATTTTCTTTGACTTCCTGTCTAGCCAGAATAGCAGCTTTTCTTCTACTGGTGTTCTTGAAGTACAAAAATATTGTCCTGAATGACTTTGTGATTTCATTGGTTGGGCTCCAGGCAGGAGTTGGATTTGTGCACCTCAAATTCTGCACATTAGTGGAGGATGGGTGCTGCAGGGTGCTCACAACAGGAGGGACTGGGAAACAAAGCTCTGAACCAGCTGGCCAAGCTCAACAGGGAAGAGAATTTCCCCCTGAATACTGAGGGATACTGATGAATATTGAGGAATCCCTCTCTCTGACATGAAAACTCAGTGAAATAAGTATGAAATGTATTTCCTGTAGAACAAAGCAGGATGGATAAGAGGCTAATTGGACCTGTGGAGGTTGAACTGTAGCCATGGCTTCCTCAAAAGTGGTGTTACCATAATAATGTATGTGCATGTAACTTTGCCTGGCACTGGAAGAAGGAAGAAAATGGTGTTTCTCAAACTCAATTAAAAATCTATCTATAAGCACTGGGATTTTTGATGGAAAGGATTCAAATCCAAGCTGCACAGCTGCTTCCATTGTTAAGTCCTCACTCTTATGTTCTTGTCTAGATCTCAGAGCCTGGTATTCAATGGAGAATTCTGTGGTTGAACCTCAGGTATTTAATTTTCTTAAATAGCTCCAGGATTTTTGACATCATAGTGTTTTTCACACATCTCCTTACTTGAATTTGACTAGATCAAAAATATCTTGGATATTTTGTTTGATCTAAATTCCCAGATGCTCCCATTGCAGGTTAAAGACAGAGTTGCATGGCAGCAATGCTTATTTCTTTAACCTGGCCTTTCTGTGCTCTTCCAAATGCTGGTTGATGCCAGGAACACAAATGGGGTAATCAGATAATTGAAAGCAATGCTGGTCAGGTGGTGAGGCAAATGTGCAAACAATTTCTGCTTCAGTGGAAAGGGATGCTGTCTTGAGTATTTCTGAAGAGAGGGAAGAAGGAAAGTGAGCCTTGGAATAGCAACCCCACAGCAATGCAGAAAGCACAGAGCAAGGCTGATTGAAGCAGCGAGTTCAGTATCCTGTATTGCATACTTTTATTCTATACCTTTAACTGACTCCAACAGTGGTTCAGGAAATCATTATTTAACTTAGCAGAGATGCCACATATGTTACTCTATGGGAGATGATAAGAGAAATGAAAAAATCTTGTTCACATGGCCCTGTTTCATCACTGAACCCCAGTGAAATTAAGGCACTTATCTAAGATCCCTAAATGGATACCATTAACAAAGCACAGAGCGCTACCACTTGTCTGTAATCTCCCAAGAACTTTTGTTTGACTTCAAAATTTGTCTGTTACCTCTGTGCCAACTCTCCTACCTGTGAAATGCTGCTGCTGGTGCTGTGTAAATGGCTCCTAAGGGGAATTTTTGCTAATAGGTATTGGAGGATTTTTGGATGTTCATGCTACAGCTTTATTTATTCTAATTATATCTGACATTTCACAAGCTGCACATTCGTTATTTGATGGGCAAAACATCAAAAATAATTAGGCCAAATGATCACACAAAGCCCAACAGAAAGCTTTTTCAGGGCATGTTAGCTGGTTTTTATTAATAATTATCCTCATTAAACTTTACCAAACTGTCATTTGTCTCATTGCCTGCTCATCATTATGGAACTCCTAAACTCAGGTGAGGATTTGAATTTCCCTGTGAAATGAGCAATGTTTACATTTGAAAAAAAATTTTACTTGTTCAAATCTAACTTGCTTCCTCCTTCCAGCTGCTCTTGTTTCTGATTGGAAACAGCTTTAGGTTTTCCACGGTGCCAGGAGAGGTCACTCTTTCTCTTTTGTCCTGCCTGGTTCAGGCTCTTGTTTCATCAGGGTTCCTCTTTCCTTCTCGAGTAAATTGGCACATTCCTTGAGCTACTGTTTGGATGCTGCCTGACACACACAAAGAGCCCTGGAAGGATTAATACCATTTGCCTGATATCTATATGGAAAACTCTGAAAGAATATTTTGGCAGATGAGATTGTATCTCCAGGTTTACATCAACCATCTGGTATAATTATAACAAAAGCCCAGAATTCTCTTTAGTTCTCTTGCAGAACTATAAATGGAGGTTTTAAAAAGCAGAAACCAGTGGATATAACCCTTAATTGAATGGAATGTTGATAAACATCAGTGTTTAAAATTCATGTATGAGTGATAGAGTCTTTTGTGGTGTCCAACACAGGAACAATAATCTCAGTAGAAATTGGTAAGAATTCTTCAAGTAACTTCAATTTGAACAAACCTAGACCAACCCAAGGCCTCTATCATATCTCATATCCAAAATTGTCAAGGAAAAGTACTCATGACTGAGTTTTCACTAAAACAAGAGCCAGAAAATCCTAATGATAAAGTTCCTGATTAACAGTCTGAGCAAGTATAAAAAGGAATGCATATTGATAATTTGTTTCAAACATTTCTTTCATCCCTACATAAAGTTCCGTGGCCTGGATGAAATGACATCATACCCAGTCCCTCACGCCCCAGTTCAAATCTAATATGAACCAACGTCTCCCATTCAAAAAAAGTGTTCAATTTCCTTGCTCTTTATTTTTTGTTCTCATTTTTGCACTTCTACATCTCCAGTGATATAGAAGCAGGGGAAAAGCATCAACAACCCTGAACCAGACCACTGTAAAACTGGCTAGTGACACAGGATTGCATGATTTCTGCTGGGCTGGAAATGCCCGCAAACCAGACTGTCTCTTGAGGTTACTGTTTAATTTTGCTCATTTAGGAAATTTAGAATTGCATCCAAATGGCAGAGTTCTTATTGACACTCAGCAGCATTTATGACTATTCCTGATTGTATGTATATATATTTTTGTATATATATAGGAAAAAACCACTCTGTATTAGTGTTCAAATGCTTCTTTGGCACCTTCTTACCTCAATAGGTAGGATTCAAAAATAAATGGAAGATTTATAACTTTTTATTTTTTGTGAGTGAATTTGCTACATTTATACTCTACTACATTTCCACTATGTTTTTGGTAGGGTTTTTTTAGGATTTTTTTTGTAGTCATTCCTTAATATTGTCAGCTTTTATGCCATGATGTGTTCTGGGACCAGTTGTATGCCCAAACACCCTCTGGGTGAAAAACCTTTTCCTAATATCCAGCCAAAATCTCTCCTGACTCAGCTTTGTGCCATTTACTCCAGTCCTGTTGCTGGTTACCAGAGGGAACAGATTGAATAACTACTTTGTGGCCAGATCTATGTATCTATCCAACTCCTGTTCCTCTATTTCCTGAGACATGGAGGGACATATTCAGGTTTAAGTTAGAGTAGAAAGCTGTGCATTAAAGAATATTACCAGAGAAGTATCTATTTTTCAATAAATTTCATTGTATTGTTGAAAAAATGTAAGGTTTTTTTTTCTACCTGTAATTTCTAGGTAGAATGAATGAAAATATACCATCTGTCCTAATGGAGAAACTGTCAGAATATCATACCTTCTTAATGTAGAAACTGATTTGTAGCCTATCTTTAGTAAATTGGTTTCTGAAGTCTAATGAGGTTCCTCTTCACTATATTTATTTCTGCATTACTTCAGAAAATCTTGTTAAGAGGCTACCTTCAGTATTGTTCAAACTGATAATATTTTTCCTTCAGTACTGAGGACAGGTATGAGGGATTTGGGCAGTTAAAAGAGCAAGAAAGAGAGGTGTTAACTGAGACATTTTCTGCTCATTTCAATGTATTTGCTCATGCAATTTGATTTCTTTGTTCACATCATGTACTTTTCAATATTAGAACATGTTTCTCATCTTTATACATGTGTAGTATCTTTCAGTTTGGGGAAAAAAAAAAAGTATATATCTTTATTTTTGTCATGTTCCAAAATACCTGCAGTGTTGTAGGCTGTCCAGGCAGTGAATTCTCTACAAGAAGAAATTTTACAGTTTCTTAGCATGCGGGGCTGCAGATTCTCTTTGCTTTTCTTTTAAGGAACATCTTAATCTTCCCTGGGTGCAGTTCAGGGAGCTGTTCTTTGCTGCAAGGCCTGGAGTCAGAAGTGTTTCTTCTTATTACCTTCTCTCCTTCAGTGACACCAGCCAAGCCCCTGCTGTGGCAGTGCTGCTGCCAAGCACCTCCTGTCCAGCTGCAGATGCTCACAGCTGTTTTGTACAGGCTTAACCTTGTACATTTGCTTGTTAAAAGGGAGCATTTGTACTGCCTTTGTAAGAAAAGTCAGACTGACATGTCCAGCAAAACCAATATTGCTTCAGTCCTTGTCTGTGGTATTGCCTCTGGCTACTTCCCTCCTCTGGCAGCCTGGAATAGAGGGAAAATATTTAAGTAAACTGGCTAGCCACTTAACTAATCTGTCAGTGGCTCTGAGTTTGCAAAGATGCTGACATGAGCCTTTAGGTGCATGAGACAGATTTAAATTCGATTTAAATTGACAAATTAACTTCTTTATTTGAGACTAGATCAAACATAGAGAGTCCTACAGTGTGTCTAGGGATGGAAATGCCCCAGGGTCACACAGGTCAGGCCTTGTGCCAGCTCTTGGGATATCCACAAGTGCCAACTCCTTGGTCTGGATTCTCAGATGGAACATGATGGAACAGACAGGATTCACACTCATTTACAGCTTAAAGAAACCCGATGTAGAACTCATCAAAAATGAGAATTTTTTAGGTGAATCAGTTTATTTTTTTCCCCTCCTGGTGAGGCGTTTTGTTATTCACACCTTACCTGCACCCCACAAACAACAGCAATAAAAATATATATACCAAACCCTACCATGATTATTGCTAATTGGAATAAAACCTGAAATATATTGGGAAGCAAAATCTCCACAGAAAATACCTCCACAAAGCATGCTAGCATAAGGTGGCTAAAATCAACTTCCAAATTTAAGTGTTTCATTTTCTTTTTCTTTATATTATAACACAATACAAAATTTCAGTAATTTTGGAAAACTTGATAATAGCACGATCAAAATGATGGCCCATCCAGGTACCATTCCTAAAGCAATACTACTGTCTGTCAGCTGCAGAAAGAGCCAGTCTCATTTGGGTTTTTCATCAACACAAAGTACTGCTACATTTATATATGAATACTAAATTTACAATTTTGTGGTTTCTCCTGTATTTTTCTCTGCTCACTTTTGAGTTACAAATCAACAAAGAAACTGCACCTGCCTCGTGTGATACAGATTTTATCATAACTTGTGAAAACGTTTAAACATCAGCATCTTCATCAACAGAACTAATATCGTACTGCTTTGAAGTTATCTGAAGAGAGAAACTATTTACATGGCAATAGAACAAATATGTCTTTAAAACCTTGAAGTACTTTGAGACTATAGTCCAGAACACTCAGATTCTTAAATAAAACCCCCAGGGATTTAAATAACACTACAACAGGGTGGTCTTTCACAGTTTGGTTTCCTTCTTCTTTTGCTTCTCAGAGAATTCCATTTAAAGGGTATTTAATTGAGGACATTTTCTTTACTGCATTTTTCCTTTTCTTTTTTTAAAGGTTTAGAGCTTTCTTCTGAGTATTTTAACTTGTAATCAAGAAATGTGTCAGGTCTGTTGCCAATTAGTGCAGCTCATGTGAAAATGGATTGAGTCTTGGGAAAGATGGCTAAGTCTTGTAAAACAACAAAACAGTCTGTAAAAGAGGGCTTGGGAACAGAGGTATGGAGAAGCAACAACACCAGAAATTATTAATGAGAAGAAAAACCAGAAGAGGAGCAGGAGTTTAGAGAGTTATAAGGTACATTTGTAACATTTACTAAAGGTTTACTCATATCAGTTTATTTTAAGGAAATAACACTCTTCAGAGCTAGGTAGAGGAACTTCTCTTCACTGCAAACAAGATCCCAACTTTGCAGGCTGATTTATGCTGTAGATTATCTCTGTGTGTTGGTTGAGGAGAGAAAGCTTTCACAGCCCTCAGAACAGTGTTGCAAACTCCCTCGTGGGGCTACAGCTCAGCCAGGGGAGGGAGATCTTCCTCTTGTTTTAATTGTCTTTATTTTTTTGTTCAGGAGAAGAATGCAACTCCTCTGGCACACAGCACCTTTACGTGAGGGCATCTCCTGAAGTAGCAACAGAGGCTGTTTTGTAGGCACTTTAAGGTAGGATGAAAGTTCCCTGGAATAAACTAATAATAATAATAACAACAATAGTAATGTCTAGGGAAAAATCAGCCAGGAAAGGAAGTATGTTTTTAGACTCATATGCTGTGGATCTACAATACATTGTAAAAGGGTTATTCTTTCATGTAGAACAAAACACTGTGTCTGCAGTAAACTGGGAAGGAAGTTTAATTTGATTGTGGTGCAGAATGTCAGCAAAAGACTTTGTCAGATGTGCTGTGAGTTAAATAAATACATGAGAACAACTGACTATAGGAGATGCAGAAAACTGTTGCGGTGCATAATTATGGTTTTTCAAAGTTGTATATGTTTTTTGTTATGTGTCCATAATGGTTTGTTCCGATACCCCTACCCCAAAAACCCCTTGGTATCTCCCTGGGGGAAGACATTGTCAATCACCCTGAAAGACCTGGAGAGGATGTCCTTCTATTTGACCAGGTGCTCAAGCACCCACCTTTGTCATTGTTGTCTTAAGTACTCCTGTCCTGAGTCACACCCCCCCATCTCCTTCATTGGCTCTAAGCCCTCCCCTGCTCGGGGTACGCCTTGAGTATTTAAGGGGAGAACAGAGGGCCGAAACTCGCTCTGGCATGCGGAATTCCCTGGAATAAAACCTGTTGAAACCCACGCAAGGAGTCTGCTCTTTCTTCCATGCCTCAGACCACGCTCCAGCCTGAGGTTCAAATCCATCAAGCCTTCCTTTTATGCTGGTCAAAGAGCTACAGCTAGCTGGAGAAGCAGCTCAGGACACTAGCATAGAAAACCTTATAGAAACCTGTCAATGAACAGGGTGACCGAGGCCAGTGTGTTCAGGACTATGTCCCTGTCTTTGTGCTACTGTGTGCCTGCAGTAAATCTAGTTTATTGCAGCTCGCTGGGCTTTTGCTCCCAAGTTTCCCCAGCTGCCACATTGGCCATCATGGAGCAATACCCTTCCTGCCAGGAGCCCATGGCTAGCACAGCCCTCCTGGCTGTTTCTGTGTGGAACTGGGATTCCAACACACTGCCAGGTTCTGGAATTGCCATTTGGGGGTTTTCCACACATCAAGTTCTCGTGACATCCTGATGCCTCCATGGTCTCCTTTATGCAGCTGTCCAGTTATTTTGCCACTGTTTCACGTGTTGACCTGCTGGGAAGGGGCACTTTGTGATTATTGTTAGCAGTAGGAAAGGATTATAGCTGGGAACTGAGAGCTTCACTCAGTAAATCAGATACACCACATGTGGCAGACAAATACAGTCTTGGCACATCCTGCCACACACAGTGATCGTTCTGGTTGTGGAAAGCTTTCCTGAAGCTGAACAAAGGGATGGAGTTTCTGCCTAAAGGTGAATTTCACCTAAGGGGAAGCCAAAAGAGCTGGAGACAGGCAGGGAAGGAAAGCCAGAAGCAGGAGGGGAGACAAAAGCAGGAGGGCAGTTCAGGGCTGTTCTGGTTGAGAGGAGCTCCCCATGTGCCTCAGGGAGGACCCTCCACAGCTGAGAGCTGAGGCTGGAATCCGAGGGGACGGGGACACAGCCCAGTGTGGAGAGAGGGCTGGGCAAAGGGACCCACCATGGGAAATGCACGGGCGTGCCACAGCACCAGAGATGGGCAAGGAGGAAACTGAAGCACAGTTTTCACCTCCCTTCGCCCTTGTTCAAAGCTGCCCTTGTTCATTTCTGCCCTTGTTCAAAGCTGAAATTAACTGTCTTTGGGAAAATATTTTCTTCCTAACATTAGTGAATGGTAACTCATAAGAAAATACTGAAAAGCAGGACTCTCAGTTGCCTGAAATCACATTTCAGGAGAAAAATTAATAAAAGAAGTTTATAAACGTGTTTTAAAGCACCGTAAGAGGGAGTTTAATTCTAATTACTCCCATTTCAGGCACATGAACTTTGTTATTGTCAGGCAACAAAGACAAATTTTAGACTCATTTATTTGCACCATAAAAAATACATTTAAAAAAACCCCTTTTCTTTATTAGAAGGTGAAAATGTAGCTTTGTAAATATGTTTGAATTGGATTTAAACTTTACATAAATTGAATTGCTTTGTTACTAACGCACTGCAAAAAAAAAAATAAAAATTAGAAAAGCACAAAACTCCAGAATAATTCTAATGTAGACAAAAGTTATTCAGACACTAAAAGTCATGTAGTTTCTTCAAAGCCAGGATGCAACTTTAACATTCTTTTAAATAATTATTCTGATTTTCTGTCAGTAATATTTCTTCTGTGATCTCAAAAACACAACAAAACTATGGAGATGGGGCTATCTGAAATTGTTATGATTAAATAATAATAAATACATTAAAATACATGTGATGTATTAATCTGAATAATTATAACATAGTTTCATTGACACCAGTACAACTGCAATGACCTACATAAACTGACAGGTAGATTGCAGAATCTGATTAACTATGCCTAATGTTGAAAATGTGTTGAGTGTTATCTTCATGAATAGAGCATTTTTTTCCAGTTAGTAAGAGCTATAGGGTATGTATAAGCCTCTCAAGCCAGCAAATTGCATGTTGAAAATTTACCTTAAACTCTATTACGGTTGTGAGTGGATATTATCTGATAAACCAAACTTACCCTGAATTAAGGTAAATATTCAGTAGTGTTTATGTGATAGAGTCATAAAATAACACCCAGTATTAAAGCTGTAAAACAGAATCACAGAATTGCTAGGGTTGGAAGAGACCACTACACCTTTTCTACAAATTATCATTTTTCTCTTCTAATTTTCCTCTGTTGTAACATTTCAAATGAAATTCATTTTTTTAAGGAGAGGAGACCGCACAGGACAGGGAGATCGTTTTGGAACAGTCTGAAAAGTAAAGTACTATGAATATGTAGATGAAGTATGAATGAAGAAATTTTTGAAATGTGAAAGGCAAAAATCCATGCTGGGGTTGTAAATATAGGTAGAAAGTAGGGATGAAAGCAATTAAAGTAATATTAGCTACAGAGAGCAATGCGGTGGGAGATGCAATATATTTGTTTTGTGCATCCTTACATTTGTTGCATGGTTTAGTTGTCTCCTTCCTGTTCTGCTGAGATCAATTCTGAAAAACTGTTGTCTTCAAAACAGTGAGAAATTGTAATTTCTTTTCTTAATTTGTATGTATATGGCAATGGGGAGGTGTAGTTTGTTGGGTTTAACCGGGGCTGGACAAAACAGTTTATTGCACAAGCTAAAAACCCAAGTTTCATTCTGCTATTCTGCTTTGTTATGGGAAAATTGTTTTTCCAATGAATTCTAGCTGGAGTACAGAATCACCTGTTTAGTATTTTCTTCACCTATTTAATACTTCTGTCTGTGAATAGTTCAAGGCAGCCTATTGGATTATATTTGACAATGTTTGTAGAACTCTGTGTTAAAACTTGGGGGTTCCTCCGTGTGTGACAAAGTTAAAATCCTGTGTGATTTTAAAGTCATGAGAACTGCAGCATCCGTGGTCTGTCGTATTCACTGTGAGAGCCAGGTGAAAATTGGGCACCTTCTGTTTTCAGTGTTCTGCAAAAACACTGTGTGGTTTATTTTGTGATCTCTAAATCTCTTTCTCTCCCTCTGGACTGCCTTATAAATTAATAGTTTGAACAGAAATAATGTTTTGGGATCGAGAGAGGCTGTCTTTTTAAAAGGTGTTCTGTTTTTGAGGGTTGGTACAGAATTAAGGAAGCATACATGTCTGTACTTTGTTACAGGTGTTCTTTTCTGTGCTCATAATCTATAGCTACGTGTGATCAACCTTCCAAGGACAGATGTTTTTCCCAGGTTAAGTATTCTGTTTGTGAAACAAGGACATTTGGTCACTGTCTCTGGAATTCCTTGAGTACCAAAATGAGTTGGCCAGCTAATACAAACCTTGATTTAAAATTCTGTCCTAGAATCTAGAGGGGTTACTGTGCATTTTTAGTTGATTAGTAGAATGAATACAGATTTTGTAAGAAACTCAATCTAAACTCATGTGGTAAATTGGTAATGTATCCCAAGATCATTCCACTTTCCAAATGGATACACAACTGTGTTCTTCTGGATATTTTTGCTGCATCTGAGCTTTCAATAAAATGAAGAGCTGAGAGCTTCTTCTCTCTCCTCTGTCTGCTCTCAAGAACAGGGGCACCATCTTTTCTTCGTGGGTGTGACAAGGTCAGTGAAAACAGAACAGGCAAAATGAAATCCTGTGTACCATTCACCCCAAACCAAAGAGAAATCAGTCTTTTTGGGAGCAGAAGAGTTCATGAAGCCTGATTCATTGAATATTTGTGTCTCAGAGTTGATGCCTCTGGTGTTTATTGGAATGAAATAGTATGCTCAAAACTTAGAGAGGAGATAGAAGGCTTAAACAGATGCACCAAAAGACAGGCACAGACACATTTGTGCACGTTCTGTGAGCATGAGTCCTGTTTACCTGAAATCAGAAATGAAATTAAACTCCAGATGAAAAGGCAGGGGAACAAAGAAATAACTTCAATCTTTCTAGCAATATAGTAGCAATATGAAAGAAATCTCTCTTCTAGCTGAACTGTCTGAACATTTGAAACACAAACTCCCAATCACATCCCCCAGCATGATGTAGAGCTGGTGGGAAGTTCAGCTGCCAGGATGCCATAGATACATCTCCCCTTTACCTTCCCTCTCCCCAAAGACAGCAGATAATCCTCCTGGCTACACCACAGTTATTCCTTGAGCTGCCAGGCCTCCCTCAGCACTGCCTCAGACATCCTTTGTCTTTCCTGACCTGTGGTATTTGCAGCTGTGTTTCAAGGAGTGTATAATCCTCCACTCAGGAAGAGTGGTGTAGGGGTAATGACACGGATAACTCTCACTTTATCTCTTGGGAAGCCATCCTCTGCAAACTGCCTTCTTCCTGTTCCTGGTGACTGAGAGAGGTTTTGTGGACCAAATGATTTTTGGCACTGGGTTGTCTGCTGGCAGCACTTCAGGAGTCATCTTGAAATCCAGTGAAGTGTGTGCATGTGAGCCAGTTGTCAGAGTAGTAATGTTAATGAAACCCCTCAGATCCTGACTGGAAAGAGTCCCCTGGCATTGCCACATTGCTGAGGAATGAGGGGCTAATGTTGATTGGCCATGAACTAAAAAGAACAGAAAATTTAGGACTGTGCAGTTGTATAGATAAAGTTGTCTCTTTAGGTCTATGGTTATGTTTAAAGGAATGTAAGGACTGATATGCCATAAAACTCAGATAAAGATTTTCTTCAAGTTCCTAATGATAGTCTAATTATAAAAATGCCATGAAATTCAGCAGTGGAGAATTATCTGTAAATAATAATTCACACTGGGTTGGTAGAGACTTTCCATTCCCTTGAGGGGAAGGAAGGGAGGAACACATGAGAATTACAAGTTGGAGCCAAGACAGGCAAGGCCACCAGTAAAGAACCACCAGGAATGATCAGTCCTTGTATGAGACAGGAGAGGAGCCGAGTGTGACCAGCATGGAGACAATGGAGCTTCAGGTAACAGAGGTGCTGAAAGCAGATTGTAATGAAGAACTAGGTGTGGCTGCTATTGTGGCATGAAAGGGGCCAGATAGAGCTAACCACAGTTGACTTGTTCTGAGTTTATTCCAGTGTAGATTTTCCAGGGGCAGAAAGGAAGATTGTGGGATCATTTCTGGTACAGCTCACAGCTGGAGACCAGCTCCTCTGAAGATGCACCTTGTGTAGGTACTTCCAAATGATTTTAAACTAAATGTCAGGTTAGCTGATCCAGTTATGCTTTTATTGCTGCCTGGTGGCACTGCCTGGGGGGATGGATAATGACATTGCCTGTTGGGATGGAAAAAAGGCCTCTGGTATGCTTTTGTAAAACAGAATTTTGTTGAAGCAGTTTATTTTGGATTGTAAATGTGAGCTATTAATTTCTCTCTCTTCTTCTTGTATGGGGAGAGGAGAGCTCTCAAAATATTTCCAAAAGAAAATAAATTGAAAAAATACAACTGCAAAATATTTTGCATAGATACAACCATGCACTTGAACAAAATGCACTTACAAGCTCTACTAGCTGCAGTGCAGTTTCATAAAGAGTAGGCTTCTAGCTGTTGAATTTACTATTGCCTTGATGCTGTGATTCAATTTGGTTCTCTATAGCAGCACATCCAGGACCGTTTAAACATTTTCATTTTTGTTTTTGTTTATAAACTGCTCACATGTACGTATTAAATATTCATGGTTAATACTTGCAGGAAAATATTGCTAGATAAATTATTGATGTCTCAAAATAATAGTTTTTCCACTTTAATGATTAAATTTTTTCAATATGTGATTTATTTAAAATGGTTTTTATACTGCTGATTTAATTCTTAATTCTTTATTCATTTTGGGCTATAAGATAAAACTTACCAGGAAATGCTGGATGAGATTCTGATCTCCCAAATGGATTTGCAATCTTCCACTTTCATTATCTTCAGTGAAATTTTGTTGCCATGACTGGGTTGCATCTTACATCCTGACTCTATCCTTAGCTTTAAGACAGGTTTATGTTATTTATATGTGAGGCTGTTGTGTATATTTTAGGAAAGGGGGAGGTTAATGGTGAAATGCTAATGACCTTCTCCAACTAATCATAACTTAATTCCTGACAATACTTGTATCCATTTTGGATGCTGGTATTTTAAGCCTAAATTTCACTGAGGTGTTTTCAAGGTTATGGATGAATTCAGCTCAGTGTTTCCACAGCAAGTGTAAAAGTGTCAGTTTGGAAACAGCTTAGGATCAGCCTCTGCAACCCTTAGTCCCAAAAAGAAGTGTTTTACCCTGAGATTGCTTCCATTTCATTTAAATAATGGTGACAAAATTGCCACTGCACTACAATAAAACAAAATATGTTTGAAATTGAAACAAGAAGCTCAAAACACTTCAGGTATTTGAAGGTTTAAAACATTCAAAATAAGACTTCATGAAACAAACAAAAAAATTGCTGTATAAAGTAAGTCTTGTTCCTACTAAAAGCGACAACATAAACCAGACACAAAATCCAGAATAAAACTCTCTCAAAAACCTGGTGTTATTTGCATTCACTTTCAGCTCTTCCCTGCTTAGCTAGTCTGGTGGCATCACTTGTGACATTTATCCATAGGGCATAAAATAGCAGTTTGCCACCCACCTTGAACAGGTTGTTTTTGAAATGTTTGAAAGCAAAACAAAAAAGTACCCTGCCATTAGCGGCAAGCTAGAATTTTATATCCACTTTTATTTTTTTTGACAGTTATAGTTGAAGCTGTCACTTTTTTTTTTTTTTCAGAGCCTTTAAAATGGATCTTTTTACATGTGAACATGAATACATTAAAGTGGAAAAAAATCCTGCAGCTTTGCTGGGTGCTAGTTGACACATGGGACCTCGGTATTCAATGCACACACAGAACACATGTGATTAAAATTGCAATTATAGCCCTGTGTTAAGCATTTGAAAGCATAAATTAAAGGGGATTGGTAATCTTTTATATTCCTAGCATTTCCCATTTCCACACATTCCAGCCCAGGATCTATGCAATCTTTAATTGGAGCACTGAAGGAATTGAGGCAGCAAATATTGTACAGCTGTTCTTGTGATGAAAAGCACAAAATGTTTTCAATCGCATTACCCAAAATGAATGGTCTCCAAACCAGATTCTTTATTTTTTTCTTTTTTCCCCAAATGTCCTTTTGTAAATCCATGTGGCTAAAAACCTTCTCATATGAGAAGCAACTGAGATAGCTGACATGGGTTTGCCTGGAAAAGAGAAGGTTCAGGAGGGAATCTCATAATTTTTTACAGATATCTGCTGGAAGGATTTATGGAAGATGAAGCTAAACTGTGCTCAGTGGTGCACAACAAGAACAAGGTCAGAGCCAATGGGCACAAACAGAAGCACAGGAAACTCTGCCTGAACATAAAACATCCCCCTTTTTATTGGAATAGTGATTGAACATTAGACAGGTTGCCCTGAGATGATGTGGATTTTGTTTATTCAAAACATAACTGAGAAACTTGCTGCAGTTGACCCTGTTTGAGCTATAGGGTTTTACAAGATGTTTTCTGGAAGTCCCTTCCCAACCCCACTATTCTGTGATTCTGGGAAATGTGGACAGGATGCCCAGGCTTTGCAGCCAGCTTTGAAAACTGTCAGTGTGGTTTCTTATAGGTGGGACTGGAAAGTATTTCCTAGCCGTGAGATTTATTAAGCTTGCCACTAAGACTTTGTATCAGGAAAATCTATTTCTAAAGCTGTCTCATGTCCTCCACTTCATAAAACATTCCTTTATAAACACAGAGGCCACATATCCTGTAGGAGAAGGGAATACAGGGGACCTTGTCCCTGATAAGTAACAGGTCTATTATTTACCCAATTCAGCATCGCCCCTGATGAGTCACAGTTTCATCCAACAAAGATAAGTGTGATAAAAGGGAGTGGATTGAGGGGGAAGAGTCATGAAGGAGGAGGAACCTTGAGGAAGAGGGAATGAGAGGATCATGAAGAAGAAGGATCCTGAGGAGAGAAAATCACTGCAGTGAGGTCAGTGTGGGTCTGCAGTCAGAGCAGGTTATTGGAACCTGCAGTCACAGTCTAGCTGGGTAAAAGCTTCAGTCAGAGTCTGCAAACTGATCCCTGCAGTCAGAGGCTGGAAGGGAAACCCACAGCAGGAGCGTGGTGCAGGCAGAGTCAGTGAATGGTTGGAGTCAGGATGGCTGAGCTGTAAAGAGGAATAAACCAGGGCCCTTCTCATGCTGTGATAAACAAGAAGTCTGTGTCTTGGCTCATTTCTACCCTCTGACAAGAGGGCTGCTGCAACAATATATGGCGTGTTCACTCCAGGGAACCCTTGCTGTGTTTGTATTCCACTGAAGTTCCCCATGTGTGAGAGCCAGTTCCCTTCCTGGGCTGTAGATGAGCAGTAAAGGGTGGGCTGGCTGCTTGCCTTGCTCTGATTGCAGTAAACTGGATCAAGTGAACTCAACAGGAATTTGTTTTTCCCAGGCACTACTGAAGAGTGAGGAAGCCCAACGGGGCTTTGCTGAGAGCAGGGATGAGATTGTCCCACAGTTCTGAGGGTCTTGGATTAGGAGGATTTTTGTGTGGGTTGTAAAGAGTCTATTGTCACCCTAGAAGTCTCTGTAGTATAAAATGAGTCAAAAGGAATTGGAAATACCAGTCCGGAATAGAGCCTTTTCAAATTTTTCTGTTTTCTCTAGAAAATTTGTTCCAAGTAACGTAGAATAAAGTTTCACTTTCAAAACTCAAAAGTACTTCTGTAACTCTAATTAAAAGGTGGAGAGCATTTGACACAGTCAGCATAAAAGTCTTGATGTTCTTTTGAACCACAGTCTTGCCTAAGTTAACATCTTAGCCCACGTCAATGCATTGTGCAAGTGATTCTTAATTCTTACTGTTCTCTTCTCTTTTTATCTTCTCATGTAACCAAATGAGCCAGACTTCAGTTTCCCTTTGTTGTGCCCATTTCTGTGCAGAATGTGGAATGCAGTGTGCATGGTACATATATATAACTGCCCTAAAATACAAAGCAGAACACACAGAACAAGATTTATGATTTTTAAATACCTGTCTGAAATGCGGCATGTCAATACCCAAAGAGCAACTTCAGCAATCAAAAAGTGCTTAAACCTTCACCTTGATTTTAAGTAAAGAGCATCTTTTAACTCTTGTTTTTACTGGTTGTCTTCAATCAGAACATGTAAGTAGTCCTTTGCTGGAGCACTGCTTTGGCAAGGAATGCTGCTCTCCTTGACTGTCACTGTGAGCTGGTGCTAGTGGTGTCACATTGGGGTGGGATTGCCAAGTGAGCACAGCCCTGGCCTCACCTTGTCCTGAGCTCAGTGACCCTTCCATGTCCTTTACAAGCCTGTCTGTTATTGCACTGATTTTCAGGAAACAACTGTGCCCTGAATGCATTTTTATGCATTTCTACTTATTCAGCAACTGTGGTGTGGAACTTTCCAATTTTCTATATCCAATTAAGTCCTGATACTGTGTTCATTTTACTTAGTCTGGGTAATAACTTTGCAATGCTGTGAATATGAATGCAATATTATTTGGATACAAAGGTAATTGAAAACTGTTTTTCATCAAAATACCATGCTTTCTAATTTCCTTTTGCTATTGTGAAATCTCTTAAATACAGTGCAGAGGGAATTCCTCACTCTCGTCTGGTCATTATAACCTGAGGTCTGAAAGCTACTCTGAGAAGGCTGCAGTACTGTCCAATAATTAAATGGCAAGACTACAGCTCTCCATGAAATATAATTTTGTTGTCTTACATACAATGGGCTATTGAATTTTTATGGAAGCATTTAGGAGATTTCCTAATAAACTTTGCAACACCTGCTCCATTGCTGTGTTTATGGTTCTTCATTTTTCACAGTCAGATTTTTAATTCATCCTTACAGAGGTAATTTTTGAACACATGTCCAATGATGCTATTTACTCTGGTTTTTAAATTATTTTCCTTTTTCTTATTTTTCTTCACTCTCAACATTTATCTCCTTACCATTATATACAGTTAAATTTGCTTTTTGGACTGTGCTACACAAGCCCAATATAGACCAGTCTAGGAATAATTTTCTGCATACCAGTCTCATAGTTTAGCTATGAAGTTGAATGACTTTACTGTTTGTGTCAGGGCTATACATGGGGAAATAATTTTTAAACTAGGATATAAATGTGTAAAAAATTAAATTTACTCATATGAAAGAGGTATGCTAAAGTATCTTCACTAATAATTTTGCAAAGTAAAAGATTTTAATGGGAAGGAGCCACAAAACCTTGTGTAGGTTTGGAAAAAATAAATATGTATATATGTATATAAATATGTGTCTATTTTGTATACACCTGTAGGAGTAATAAATACTTCTCATTTCTTCTAGTAGGCTTTTTCAGGAGCAGATATAGCAATAGAATCCTTAGCAAACTGCATCCTGCAGAAGGAGAGAGTGGTTAGTGAATAACAAGATGTTATAGCAAGATGTGTGTGGGGAAAGAGAAGGTGGCTATTCTTGGAAAGGTATTTTATGTGACTCTCTTCCCCCATGTCATTTTGCTATGATTACTTAGCATATAGGAAAGGGCTAAGTTTGGTTGCAACAGTTTTGTACAGCATTAATTGTTATTCATAAAATTCCAGCTTTAAAACACTACGTCTGCTCAAAAAGTCGTCCCTGAGATGCAATTTAATTATAGGTAATTGCTCCTGGAGTTATAAAGAAATAACTGAGGGTTTGTTTCTTTCTGGAGCATGATGAGCAATGACATTACCGGATGTGGTAAAGCATATTTGTGTGTGAAGGATTTGGAATGAATCAATAGGAAGAACTGGGAAGTGCTTTGCAATGTGGATGGGATCAGGGAGTATCCATGAGAATTTTGTAGCTGGGCCTGGAAACAAAGACCAAGCAGATGGTAGTGAACTTGTGTTGTCTGGTGCTAGTTAAGATTTTTCATGCTGTCTTGGAGGGGGGTGAGCTTCCTGGTTGTATGTGTGGATATAGGTTTTGTTTTACTGTTCTACATTATTTGCTTTAAACATTGTATTTCATTCCTTCTGAGAATGCTGGCTAGTGGCACTTCAACTACTTGAACTCTGAGAACTACTACAGGGTGGATTTCTAAATTAACTTTGAAGTATTGTAGAAATTGTAGAGGAAACAGCATTGCTGAAGCTGGACTTGGTCTGGTAGTACCAAAACTTTGGAGTTTCCTCTTTGGTAGCTTATCTGAGAAGGGGCTCTTCAAAATAGACTCTCCCAAGAGCAGGATAGTGTTAGAGCAAGTGGGGACCCGTGGTGTTTACGGTCCCAACAACAGTGTCCTTCCATAGGAGTAGAGTCACCTAGAAATTTATTCCATCTATTCCTCCAAGAATCTGCAACTAAATTAATGGTGTCTCATTACAAAAATGTCAAACAAAAAAGTTATCATCATGATAGTCATCAAATTACATCAGGTATTCATTTTGTTACACTTGAGCTTATCTCTGGATGACTAAAATAGAATGAAACAAATATTATCCAGATGATAAACTCTTCAGAGCTCCCTTATCACAGTGTTCTCAAACTCAGTAAAGTACAAAAATTTGTCTTAGGAATGACAAACTCTTTTGCTAACCAAAACTGTAGTTTACTAAAGTAACACATTTTGTCTTTCTATGTGGATTGATATCAAGTTAAGAAAACATTCACCTGAGTGCCGACTGTAATGATTGAGAATATATTTGAGCAATCATTGTGGAAAAGACCAGGCTGGGTCATTGTGTGGTAAATTAAACAAAATGTATAGCTAACTATGTGGATTCTTGTTAAGAGCTTTGCTTCTGCCATACTGAGACTGTTTATGGGAAATTGTTTCTGGATTTTAGATGTGGAGTTTAGACAGGGTTTGAGAATCCATGTGTGTGCCTACTGAGGCTGTCAAAACCAATTCTCATAGAATCACAGAATGGCTTGAGTAGGAAGGCACCTCAAAGCTCCTCTTTTCCAATCCCCTGCCATTACCAGAGACATTTTCCACTAGACCAGGTTGGTCCAAGCCATGTCTGACATGGCCTTGAACACTTCCAGGAATGAGGCAGCCACTTGTTTAATTCTTTTCTGGACAAGCTGTGCCAGGGCCTCGCCACCCTTGTAGTGAAGACTTTCTCCCTTATAGCTAATTGAAACTGACTCTTTTGGTTTGAAGCCATTTCCCTTTGTCTTGTTACTACCTGCCTTTGTCAACAGTCCCTCTCCAGCTCTCCTGTAGAACTCTTTGGGTACTGGAAACTTAAACATTTTTCAAATATCAGTTAAAAGTCAGTGCAAACAAAGTTCTTTCTTCCTTCCTCAATAACACCAGTGTTAATGAAGGCACTGTTAGGAAAAGGCCACTGCAGTGTGATGATCAAAGCTCTACATGAAGTGTTTATTAAAGAAGTGATATTTTATTAATGTTTCTCAAGTTCAGCTTGTTATTTTCTATGCTATTTTATTTCATTTTGTGTCCTATGATTTTGATTGCTTTTCAGAACAGCTCTTGTACCTCAAGAATCAACACGTCCTGAGTCTTGCTTTAAGAGGACAATTTCTTGTAGCATGTTTTCATGTAATAGTTGCAATTTGGATAGTGTTTATTTCTGCACTATTTCAGTAGTTCAAGGTTATCAGGAGTTCCTGCCAATGGTTTCTTTCTTGGATGATCTCTCAGTTTGGTTTTTGTCCCATTGTCCCATAGGCAGAGCCATAGTTTGGCAGAAAGGCCAAGCACCTGAAATGCTTTAAAATGGGAAATGGTGTGCAAGAAGAGGGACAGATATTTGAGCAGTTGTAAAGGAGTTGAAATGCACTGCTTTGACCTAATGGCTTGCAAAAATTGTAAGGACTGCAGATTAAAAGTAGCCTCCATTTTCAAAATGGTCTGGGCTCCTGCTTGACATTCCAGTTGACGTTTTGCATTTAGGTCTCCAAGTTTTTTTTATTGTTCCCCATTAGAGCAGAATTCCATTTTCAAGAAATAACTTTAATGTTTGAAGAAACAAAACTATGAAAAATATGACACAGAGAGAGGTGTCTAGGCTGTGGGTCACAGGAGTATCTACGTGCAACTTTCCCCCAGAAAAAAAGTGTGTGAAAGTGCATCTGCTTACATCCACAATGAGATTGAGTGAACTCAGCCCAGGCAGCTGAATCCAAACCTGACCTGAGGCATATGACAAGTACCACCAAAAGATTATTGAAGCCCAGATCATTACTCCTTGCAAATAGCTCTATAAAGAAATGCAAAATTTCTGCAGAGAATGGGAAAAGCATCTTATTCCCAATTTTGACAAAATATTTATTCATGTAATAAATTACGTGCAAAATGTTCTTTTGCAGGAAGTGGAAAATGTTGAGTAGATTTAATTTTGCTGCAACTATTTCATGCATTAATTGCTCTACATAAATTTCCTACCTTTAAATGTCAGAATTACCTAAGAAAGCATTAGCAAGACCAATGTAATTTAAGGTGATTACCTTTTTGAACTGTGAAAAAATAATTAACCCCAGGAAGAAGTAATTTTTTTCATTGCTTATGTGTACAAATCCTGGTTAGCTCTGTGTTATAAGTTTTTATAATTCATTCTTGTGCTGCTGTGTTTCTAGAAATGCATTGATTTGTAGGATTTGTTTTACTGTGTTGGATGGAAGTGTAATGAAAGAACAATTTTAGGCATGATTCAAAGCCTCCTAAAATCAATATGGATCTTTCTATTGACTTTAGTGGGCTTTGAATCATCTTAAAAAATGAGGTAATACAAAAAGTTTTGTTTCTGACTGCATTCATAGACAGACTTTCAGCGTGTTTTCTGGTAATTCATTATTTTCAAAATTGCTAAGGGTACTCTTCTGCTGGAAGTGACCAGTTGCAAACCTGCTTTGTTCATTTCTAAGTTTAGATTAGCCTCCCCAAAGTGTTTGAAGACTGGGCCAGTGTGAAAACACTGCTTGAAAGCATTTCTCATTTTGAATCCAAAGAACTAAGAGCAGAATTTATAGATACAACTGTAAAGGGAAATGAGAGTTGGCTTCTTGACTTAAATAGTAGGATGAAGAGCAAAATGATTTCTCCCCATTCCTAAAAGAAAATGTAAACTCTTTTGTTTTATTAGACCACTGTAGTCTATCTGGTTTATCTTTTTTTGATGCCTCAGAAAAAGCATCAAAAAAATCCGTATAATGGACAAGCATTGAATAATATTCTTTCCAAGCTAAGGCATACAGTGTCGGGCATTCACCTTCTAGTGTGAAGGCTGATGTGGTATAAATGATTCTTCCAGATTGTCTAATCACAGGCATCTTTTAATCCTGCCTGCTTTCCTGTGTGTAATAGCTTGTGACAGTGAGGAATACAATCAATTTGCATACAGCTTGAATGCACGGCTAGGAAGGAATGGAGGAATTTAATAGAAAACTCTCTTTGCTGCAGTAAGATTTTTCTTGTGTGAAGTTGAATAATCATGACCTAATTAACTGAAAAGGATGTGACTGCTCCTTTTTTTTATTTTTTTTAAACTGTGTATTAATAGGTGCTTGTCTGAACCCTGACTTAAAAAGACTGAATGAGATCACGGGAGCCTCTGTGTGCCTTTGATCAGGCAGCAGTTGGCCTCTGGAAATGGGAGTGCAGCGAATGAAAAATCAGAGCACCTCTGGAATCCTTCCCCATCTCAAGGACAAATTCTGTTTCTTCTAAGTCTCCTTTAATCTTACTTCTCATCGTTGATAACACTTAATCTTGGCAGAACCCATATATTGTTGAAAATGTGTTTCTGGCATGAATTAACAGTGGAGTTTAACTTAACAAATACCTCCCAGTCTGAATCACTAAATACAGGAAAATATTTCCACTGCTGGTGGCTGACCCAGTCTGCTGCACCAAGTTAATATATTCTGCATGGATTGGGACCTAAATAAGTGAAAACTTTATGCCTAATGTTTCATTAAGTTGATTTATTGTATTTTTTAAGCATAGGTAATGATTTAATGCCTATTTTTTGAAGACTTCATTTCCTCACAGAGAAGTACTGAGAATTTAGTTATTTCTCTGAAGTGTCTTTAAACAATATGAAACAGTGATTTGGAATAAACTAACATTAATGACTCTGCATATATTTTTTTATTTCACCTGATTACTGAAATTTATCATTAATTTAATGTTTCCCTTGTCATCGCTAAAGAATCATAGAGTGTGGATACAAAAAAAAAAAAAGAATCATTGGACAGTCAGTGGCATAGTGGGGTTTGTTGAATAAAAATTTGGTATTTAGATAATAGAGCATATACCTTTTTGCCTCCACTGCAGTTTTCTTGTAAACAAGCAACCTCTTGTGGGATTTCCCATTTGTTATTGCAGTATCTATACTCCTTCTATCACTAAGTCCTCCCAGACTCTGAGTTTGGGTTCAGTTCATTCTAATAGTGATCACCATGTGCTTGTTTCAGTCAAGCTCAAAAAACTCATGAATGAATCTTTCTTATGCACAATTCATTTTAATTCCTGCACAGGGATGACCTCTGCTCTTGATCCTTGTACTTATACCTCTAATGAGAATAATCACAAATTCCTGACAAGTCATTCTCATTTACAGGTAATTTAGATTTGTGAAAGTTGTTAACAGTCTTTCAGTTTCTGCATGCAGAGGGCCATTGGTGTTGTGGTGTTGTTTTCCCTACTTTGCATTGTGTCTGTGTGAAGGAAAGTTGTGATAAAATTAACTCCCAAATTAGTTTCCAGTAAGGAAAGATTCAGATTCCTGTCAATTGCTGCTCTATAAGACATGAAGGGCATTCTGTATCTGGGATGGCTGGATTGTAGAGAAGATCTACATGATAATGTGATGGAGTAAAAAACCAAATCCTTGCTGTATAAATGCAGTCCTACCACAGTTACAAAAAATGAATTCTTGTGGCTTGGAAGAACAGGAAAGAATTGTGTAGAATTTGCTCTGTTGGATGCTCATGAATGGTTGAAACTCTTCTACCAGAAGTGGCTTTTGGCAGAGACTTTCTTTTATGGTAAAAGTCGTTGGAATAGAAACTAAAATCAAGGGGCTGGAAAGGAAACTAAAATGCCCTTACCTCCCACTCCTGGCATCAGGTTCCCTTGTTCTTTACAGCTGTGTCACATCTCACTTGAGGTAGCAGCATAGAATAGGATAGTGAAGGATATTTAGTCTGATCTAGAAGCTGAGGCATGTGCAACCACCAAGACCTTTTTCCAACTCCCAGAAGAGTGTTTCACCTCCCGTTCTTTCTTGCCTTGGTGCTGGTGTGGCTGTGTGTGGGCACTGACTACACAGGGTGAAACTGTGGAACAGTTCAAAGAGACTCAGGCGAGTGTGTGTGTGTGTTGAGTGGGACTGGGATTGCTGCCTTTTAATTTCCCCACATCTCCCAGGCTCTTTGTGGTTGCTCAATGTGAATATGACTGCCCAAAACCTTCCATGAGAAAGTTATCACTTTCATTTAATGGAAAGAAATAGGTCCCTTCTCTGGTTAAAAAAAAAAAAAAATGAAGTATTTTTTTTATTCCTTTCTTTGGCCTCACCTGCAGAAATAAAGCCAATTTTCCTTCCCACTTAAGATCTATCTCTCATTTCCCCCCTTTTCTCACAAGTCAGTAAGGAATGTACTCTGTTTCCCATCCTTAGAAACATTAACCTGCAGGCTCACATCATTCCTGACATTCCCTGAAAGGAAGGTCCTTGGTTGTGTTTCCAGTGAGGCAAATGTTTAAAGTGGTCAAATTACAACTTTTTCTGTATGCACAAAGCAATTCTAAAACCTTCCAATTAAGATATATAGTTTTCACTGTGACCAATGTCAAGGCTGGAAATATTCTGTTTTAAACTGACTGCAAAATTAAAGTAATTTTTTTTTGAATGAAAAGTCTTTTTCCTCTTATAGAATACCTCAGATTACATTGTTTTATTGGATGGACTGAAGCCGTGTTTTTCTGTGAAGTTTTGTATCAGAAGGACCATGAATAGTGTGTGACACTGAACTCCTTGTTACTTCTCTCTTGCAACTTCAGTTTTGTCAGATTCACCTAACCATTTAGGGAATCCCCAATCAGTAAGTCATATATGGGTTTAAAAGCAGAGCGTCACAGCACTTCTCCTGGTGGTTTGCCCTTCATGCTAGAGATCCTCACATTTAAATAACCCAGATGAAAAGAATTCATACCAGCAGCCATCTAGTATTTATGTAAATAAATGCTCGAGTTCATAAAGCAGGCTTTGGGTGTTTAAGTGGTTTATTTTCACTAATCTACTTATGAATAAGAAAGACAGTTTTTGCCTTTTGTTTGCCAGTTACAGCTCTGCCCTTTCTCACCCTTTGTGCTGCTGCTGTTATGTGACAGTAGTGACTGCTGGTATGATTAAAACTTGAGTATTAATTCAATTTTTAATCTTTCTTTTCATGGTTGGTTACAAAAAGCTAGCAGCTCACTGGAAAATTATTTTGTGTAATGTTACAACATCATAGTGCCCTGAATATAAGATTGGTATGTTCTCAGGAAAAAGCTGGACCTGTTTAAGTCCATGAGATTCCTATTAATTTGAAGGAGGCCAGAAAGTCCCACTCATTTTTCTTCCAGGCTCTCCTAATACCTTGTTGTTCTTTTGCAAGTGACACTGCCTGCCATTTCTCCATCTGTAAAAAGGAAGAAAATGATATCTACCTTTTTTTAACTATTAAGAGAAATTAATGTACAAAAAATCGGGCAGGTCAAATTGATTGCACTTGTTCCTTTTAAAATATATTTCATATCTTTTCCAATCGAAGGATGAAGTGTGTGTGTGCTTGAGTTCCTTGTGTGGTCTATCTGTAAATGTTGTATCCACTCCTTTACTCCAAGCTGTGTATCTGTGGTCTCTCACATGAACATTTTTTCCCCATGTTCTGTGACATTCTTAATTCTTTTTAGGTAAAATGTTATGAATCCCCGTTGCCTGAAACAACCTGACCATGGTGACACAGCAGCTTTTACATCAAGAGGCAGGGTAGTTTCTACCTGCCCCTGCTCTGGTAATTAAATTCAAATCTCTTTGTTTCTGGTCTGATCTGCAGGAATTTCCATGTCAAATGTCTAAGCAAACAATAGGAGCCATTATGGGCATGACAGGGTCTACTAGTGTTGCCAGGAAAGGAAAAGTTCAATTCTTGCTTCAAAAGCAGAAGGGCTGAGTAATGGGCAGAGGCAATTTTTCAGCTACCATCAGTTCACTGATTAATGCCACAATGCAAGAACATGGAATTAAACATTTATTCCACAGTTTGTTCCTAACTATGCATATAAATGTTGATCCCGATTATTTTAGCTCCTATTTCCATTTTCTGTGTTGTTGTAACAAATTTACATAAATGGTCCTGTCTATCTGCTATTACCAGTGGTTCTTCTGAGTGCTTGGGAATGTAAAGGCACATAAATATTTGGAGAACAGAACGAAATATGAAATAGTTGATGACAAAGCTATCACCATGGCTTGCTGGTTGAAGGCCCTGCCATACATCCCATGTTATCAGTCTGATGTTTCAGATAGTATTCAGGTTGCTGACTGATACACTAAGTGATAATGATGGTTTGCAGAGAAATTTCTGACCCCATCATAATGATTGTCTGATGGACACTTCTTTGATAAATTACCTGATATTAATCTGTAGTGTGAGTTTTGTCAAAGCTGACAGCAGGAATGACTGATATTGACATTACTGAATGAGTTATATGATAGCTGTAGTTCTTTCTTCAGTCTATCCAAGGTTCCCATCTTCCATATTCATGTGTGGTTATACATTTACCTATTTACTTTTCAAATATTTTTGGCAGTTTCTTTGTGACTATTATTTGACTTCTGTGCTTTGTGATACAGGCAACAAATTTTGCTTGCAGTCCACCTCTTTGCTAAGATTGTCCTGATAACATACACATCTGTTCACTGCATTTTATGGTCCCCAACAAATAATTGTTAGCTTGTGGGATCTGAAAAAAAAAATATTCTTGAGAGCCATCTGTGGGCCCTGTTTAACTGATCCTTTTTTTCATTCAACTGGTTTTGAACGTTCATTCTCCATCTTGGTACTTGGTTCACTTGGTGTTTAAGTGTGCACTGGTTTTCACTTATTAAATTATCCTTATTTATTGAAGCTACTTTCTCCTGTAGTCTCATGTTTTCCTCCTTCCTGAGCAGATGCTCTGTAGAAAGAGTGAAATAGTCCTTTAAGCTGGAGATTTTTTTCCTAGGATGGCTTAGCAAAAAGGACTGTCTTTCACAAGAAAAGGAGGGAAAAAAGAAAGTAAATTTGGGTTCTGTCATTAGAAAAGAATGTCTCACCTGAGTACTGTCATGTGAAAACAGAAGGCATCTCATTGTGCTTCCTCCTTGTTCGCTGGTGCAGGGCTGGATGCTTACTGTGAACAAATTAGTTTAATTAATTACTAGCTTCAGAGTCTGACCAGAGCAAATGCCAGAGGCGGAGCAAATGCCAGAGGCTGGAATTCATCTTGGTTGGAGAGGAAATGGCCTCTAATCCAGTGTTTTCCTGCTGACTGGAGCCAGGCACGAGTCACTTTGTCTTCCAGAAACTGTGAAAAGTGTCTGACAGCTGCATCTCCATCACCCTGCAGGACTGCTGAGCTCTATTTGTTTCCTGGGTATCTCATGCAGTCCGTGGATGCTGGCAGAGAAAATGAGAGCTGATCTCTTCTGCTTGGGTGGGTTTTTGTGGCTGAAGTGTTCAGTGGTCTTCTGTGGAATTTGTGAGTGATTGCTCTGTGCTCACAACATAAAAATCTCTGGTGGGTTTGATTTCATTCCCTTTCATCTATTGTATATCTTTGGTTTCCAGTTAATTCAATCTGAAAACACCTGAGACAATTAACACGTTGCAGTGGAAAATTGAAACACCCACACATTTTTACAAGCGTTAGATCCAAAGAACTGAGAACTGAGAACTTTAGGATAAACTTCACTATCACTTATAAAATTCCAGTATTATGGGTTCTTCCTTTATTTTTTGAACGTATCTATCATGTTTATTTGATAATTAATTTTAAACCCTGCAATTTTACAAAGAAAGCAGAGGCAAAGTAGTCATTAGGCAAAAAATTCCTGTGTTGAGCAGAACTTCACATTAGTACTTTTTAAGTTAGAGGTAAACCATTTTGTAATGGTTTGTTTGTTATGCTCTGCTCTGTTAGTTGAGTTATAATCATAGTACAAGTTAAAAGTAACGACAGATTGTTTAAGACAGATGCTTGCCACACCTGTAATTTTGAAAGAAGATAACATTTACCATGACAAGAATTTTGTAAATTTAAAGAAGTGGGTTTGTGAAGAAAAATGGATAATTTTTGTTGAGGAAGGAGGAGGCTTGTGAATCATTGCTATACTTACTCAAATTTTTGCATTTGTTGACGTAGAAGAGCACAAAAAAATTCTTTTGGTTTCTTATACAGATTTTTTATTATAGATTTATTATAGATTTGGTTTCTTACACAGATTTTTTTTTTCTGTGCTTTTGTAGATCTAGCTTACAGGAATTGGACTCTCAAATGCCATTAGCTTTTAGTGAAATGTTTGGCCCCTTCAGACCCAAGGAGGATTGTAATAGAGTATAGATAGGCACAATAACAGTGTCTGTGCTCTTCTCAATATCACTGATGGAGGTAAAGCTTCAGGAGATGCCCAGTAGAAATAAGCACCACGTAGAGCAGTTCATGAGAAGAAGGGAGGGAGGGAGGGGTTCTTTATCACAGTCACAGTGTAGCCACCTCCCTGCTGAAAATAAAGCCTGTAGAACCTGCTCCCACACTGCTGGGAAATGCATCCAAGAACTGTTGATTATTGCTGAAGGACACAGACAAACCAAGAACTAGAAACACTGTTCCTGGGAGAACCACACAAATACAAATTTTAATTTTGCATACATAAATACTTACTGAAAACTTTCACGTGCACTTCTGTTTCCATGAGGCAGCCCAGATAAACTGCTGAATTGCAGTTGGCTGCTGAAAGTACTTTTGGCAAAAGCAGCTCAAGGGTATATTTACTATTTCATTGTTGGTATAAATATAAAAAAAAATGTGTTTTTCTATATTCTCATATCATGTTAGCTTCAACATTTCATATTTTACTACTAAAGCCCCAGCACAGTCAAAAAAGCTGTATTTATGCCTGTAACAATTGTACACTAATGTATTTATATGTAATGTCTCCTGGGCACTGAATCTGAGAAAACATGGACAGAAAGCTCAGCACCTTCTCATATTTTCTGAAGGATTCCATGAGGATACACAAAAGCTTGCATCAGTTTTGTTGCTTTTCTGTATATTTTAATTCCCACCACTATTGCTCCTTCCCTGTGGATTCACAGCTGGTATAAATTAGTAGTGCACTATTGTTTTCAAAGGTTATCCCAAGTAGCTTCTGCTTGTGATCTGCTTGATGTTCCCTTCATTTAGATGTTTTTAGTTCTGCTGGCCAAGATTTGATGAAATTTGAGTGCTGTGCAGTTATTGTATGCCATTTATTATCATATAATCTGACAAGCTGAATGTTTGACACACATACTTAAAAAAGTGAACACAGGAAAATTATGGAGGGAAAGGAAAACATGTTCTGTTAATCATTAAAATACATTGATACTCTCAAGTGTTATAAAATCTCATTTTTACAGTTAAAACCGGGATTTTTACAGACATTGTTGAAGTTGAATAGTTTTGATATGGAATAGTTTCAGCCTTCCTAGCTGTAGACCTGGATTCTGTCATTCAACTTTTGTTCAATATTTAAATATTACAGCAACATAAGTAAAGATTTTAAGAAAACCTTGCTGTTCATGCTTTCTCTTTTACTGGATCTTCCATGCAGCACACTTGTTTTGTATTTCATAAAGATTTTTTTGGGTTTGATTTACTCTTTTCTATCCTCAGCATGGCAAGGATGCTGCTTCCTGTGTGGGCAAAGAAAAGAAACCTTTTACACTTGATAAGACCGAACATTCCCCTGTACAAATGTGATGTGTAATTAAGGGGACAAAAGAGACATTTTAAATTAGCTTAGGTGGATGTAATGTCTACTAAATGAGTGAGAAACATATCTTTAGAAACAAAACCCCTCACAAACTAGAAATGTTTCTCAATGGTCTTCTCTTCTCCAAGATCTCACTTGTGACAGAGTGGGGACCAAATTTCTTTTCTACCTTTTTTATGGGTTTACATATCTCCATCCATGAGTGATAACTAGAGGAACTTGTTGGTTATTCTGATTTTTTTCTACTAATATAGAGGAAATTGCTTGCAGTTGCAGGACTGACTGGCTCATTGCAGCACTGAACATATTTTTTGCTGTTTTCTGGGCCAGAAACTGGGCACTAGAGTTCAATACAGGAAATAATTTAACTGCTGGAGAAACTAGTTGTGAGCTTCCTAGTAACACAGAAAAATGACACATAATTTCAGACAAGTGGTTTTCAATATCTGGTTTATGACCACAGTGGTCCATAAGCTGTTCCTAAGGCATTTGCTGATGGTAACTGAGACAAGCACATCTATTGCTATTTGAAGTGAATTTTGGTTACAGCTCCAGGAGGTTGTAGGATTTCTATGTAGTTATAGGGCCCTGTATCAGCTGTGTCTACTCTCACTGGTCTCAGAATGGCAGATGTATGGAGGTCTAGTAAAATATCAATTTTTGAGATCTTGTTAGGAGTGACGCTGTGTACCAGAAAAATAATTGCAGTTAGCAGAAGTTTTCATTACTGAAAGTCATCTTCTGTTCCACTTTCTTTACTCAGAATATGAGTTTTAGGGATTTAGTGGCTAAAATTTCAGAAAGCAGAGTGGCTTACAGCTGCAGGAAAAGGGTTGACAGCAAAGTTGAAGACATGTAAATCTGGGACTTAAAATCAGAGAATTCAATGTTACTTTTCTGCTATTGTTTTTTTTCCCAGAAATGTTTGGCAGCAGAGGTTTTACCTGCATTCAAATTTTATGACAAAGAAATATTCCACAGGGCAGCAGTTTTGGAGAAAAAGGAGCCTGTCAGTAGTATGAAGTAAATCCTGGGGTATCAAATATTTGGCAGTTAAATAGCTGAGAAATTCATCTCTTAGCAACTTCTTTTCTCTCTTTTCTGTCAATCTCATGTCAAAGTGCTGGGAGCTCAAAGGTTTTGGTGTTGAAGTTTATTCTGCACCCTTTTCTCAACAAAGGATCTGGTAAAATAGGGAAAGGGAGATATCCTGTTGTGTATGAAAACAGTGCTCAATTTCTTAATTCGTGAGTCATAATAAACTGATGGCTTTAAGGGGGTCTTACTTCAGGGATCAAGCTGGGAATCCTGTTGAGTATGGAATATGTCTCAGGAATGCCCTTTTTGGTCTCACTTCCACAGCAATTGGGTGAAAGATTGTACCTTTGCAGCATAAATGTATTTTCTTTTTTTCTTCTCTTTCTGATTTAATTCTAGAGGAATGCAGCCATCCTGACTAAAGAGTAAATTTGGACTAACTACAGTGAATACATTTCAGCTACTCCAGGTTCACATTAGCATGAGAAGAGTCTTTTCTATGCTGTCTACCCATGAGCATGGAATACCTTTTTCAATGAACAGAAAATTAGTCAAATGGGAAAGTGAGAATATCAGAGTTGTGATGTAGGTATGACCTTTCAGGACTGTTGGGAATGGTGTTTTATAACTGTAGGTGGGCTGATGGGACACACTCATTGAAAAAGCAGGATATGTGTCACTGTTGGTGTGAAATCCTTGCTGGCTGTGTTAAAACAAAAAAAAAACAACTGTGAGAGGAGAGTGAAAGAAATAAAAACTCTTTTCCTGGAGTTGGTAATCCTTCTGTCTGCCTCTAACACTGTCTTTGTGGCAGATTGTCCTCAGCCTTCATGTGCCCACCACTGCCTTTGGCTCAAAAAAGCTGTAGTAACAAGGCCCATCTGTAGAGAGGACTCATTATCTTCTCTGAAATTTCATAGGGCATAACTGGGAGAAAGACAAAATCATAGAATGGGTCTGGTTGGAAGGGACTTTAAAGTTCATCGAGTTCCAAGCCCCTGCCATGGGCAGAGACATCTCAGAGCCTCATCCAGCCTGGTCTTGGGTCCTGTGCTGGCACCCAAAGGCTGGACACGAACCTTCTCCCCACACTTGCTGCTTTACTCATGACCTATCAGAAAAATTGGTAATAATGATTTCTTTTGTTGCCTTCTCTTCTTTCCAGTTTAAGATTAAATGATTTCTTTCCCCCAGTGACTAAAATTCCACAATTTTTTGCAGTTGTACGAGGTGTCAGGTAAGTCATGTCAAGAAGCTATTGTACAGGTGATGAGGGTTTGACAGGGTAGGCTTCCCAACAGGGTATTCTCATGTCTTTTCTGTATATGCAGTGTGTCTTTGAGAAGAAGGAAGAAAGAAAAATGACCCCTTTGAAACACTAAAAGTTTTTGAAAGTTGGTGTTTCACAAAAAGAATCTGAATTACTTCCAGGATTTTTCTGAGGTTTTCTGGGATGTGTGTTTCATAGCATTTTCATTAGAAACTGAAGCTACTTTTTGTAAGTTTCTTTAATTTCTGACTTGAAGTTTTGGCACAGCAGTACATACATGCCACCAAAGGAAAAAATATTTCCCTAAATATATTGTGCTTTGTACATTACACTCTGTATCATGTTTTAGGGGAAGTTCTCTTAGCTGTAAATCAGTACCTGTAACCTCTGGGAAGATTCTTTAGAAAGGCTATTGCCCTGGAGGGATGTAATCCTGCACTCCAGAGTACTTTACAAAGGAGTGATAAAACAGTGAGTTTTATTTACAGACAATTGTTGAACACTGTTACAGTTTATCAGTTGTTCACAAGAAGAAGAAAGAGTGAGAAAAGATAAAAGCTAAGATAGATTGTATACAAGCAGAATAAATCAAGAGATCTTGAATTGTCAGACTGTTGCAATCAGGAAAAAATCATGAACGTGGCTTAAAAAATACCAGACATTTCTTTAAAAAGGAGGGTTACCTTGTTCTCTTTTGTGATGGAGAATGATGGAAAAGTGGCTCCTTCAGAAAGGGATCCTTGCACACTGTTCCTATTTTTCTCTAAGGACCCTAAAATGGATAATTCCACAGGAGAACTTGGAACAGAAGGTAAACTCACTATTTGGAGTCTGTCTCTGGAAGTGCTTTTCCTTTTCCATTGCCCACAGAGGCAGATGACTGACCCTTGTGCTGTGAAACTACAGGTGGGGTCTGTGAATGCATCCACAATGAATCTGATTCTCAGGTCATCCCCTGACTCCAGGTCAAAATTCACAGAAAAGCTTCAATTATAATGATGTTAATGCTAAAACCAGAAAATACAAGGGAAGAATAAGTTCATCCTTAGATCTTTAAAGAAGTAAATTAAAGATGGTAGCCAGTTTAGAAAGTCCCTCAAATACTTGCAGACAAAACTGGGAGAACATGTTAAGTTTATGCTTTACCTTTATAATCCATTGTGGGAGGCTTGAAGACAGTGTGGGCTTGATTAACCTTGCCCTGAAAAAAGTGGGAATGACTTTTGATTCTTATGGTTCTTGTAGCAATACTTTTAATAGGATGGAATGTGTGGTCAAGAGAAATTTCTGTACAGCAGACCCCAGAACTGATAATCAGTTACCCAGTCAGACTGAAACCTGCCCCTCAGCCCATGGACAGGCACACTGTGTGGAGCAAAGAGACTTTCTGAAATTGCCTGTTAGGTTTCTTTGACATAATAGAAAGTAAAGAAAGGGGAAGTATTACCATTTCAAAAAGTTTGGATAAGTTCTGAGATTTTAGGTTATTGGTGCCATTAAAGTCATTACTGCCATGAAGTAGATGATCTGCTTATTTCAGTGTTCTTGAAAGTGATGGATAGACATAGGTTAACAAACCAGCTGCAGCAAATGCATAGAGATTATTCCCCTCTGAGAGAGTTTCTTGTGTTCAGTATTATAATTCTGTAGTTCCTATTTCCATTCTGGAAATCCATACTGCTGTTCATATGCATTCATGATTTGATGTGTGAAACTATTAGAACTTCTGTTTGCATCTATATTAAGAATAATGACCAATTGCAAGTAAAGCAGCTCCATGTCACAAATTTCAGATAAAAGAGCAATCAGCTTTAAAGGACACACTCTTGCAGTGAATTTAGATGCAGAACTATGCATACAGAGGATAAAACTATCTAGAAATCTACCATGTCTCATCTTGTTACAACCATGCATTAGTGATAATCCCACACAAGTCAGTGGTGTAACTCTGGAATTGTACTGAAGTGCATCAAAACAATCCTATCTGTTGAAGCAAAAGTAACCAAGTTACTATGGCTGGTATAATTGAGATCATAATCCATCTCCTACTCTTTTAAAACCATTGAGACGTATAATAATGATGGATTAAGTGGTTGTTTTACAGCAATCTTACTATGCTTTAATTCTGAAATGAGATCAACCATAACTTTCTTCGTCAGGAAGGAAATCAAACCCAGAGATACTGGTCATAATGATCCTTATGATGTAAGCTCAAGGCATCACTTTTGCTTTATTCTGGACTTGTAAAACCATTGTACTACTTGTACAGTGAGCATTAGGACTAGCTCTGCTAATTTAAATAACTCTATTTGTTGGAAGGGAGAAGATGTTTGTCACCCAATGTTTTCATTCTTGCCTGGACAGTATGGTTTCATGGACAGTATAGAGGCTTGAGTAAGTGTTTTATGGCCACACATATTGGCTTGTGTGATATAGGCAGCACAAGAGCCCTCAAGTTTAGGCATTACTTAAAAATTTTGATTACCAGATCTGAAACTCAGTTATTCTCCTATGCTTTGTGTACAAAATCCATAGCAGCAAAACAGTGGATGTGCTTTGGTTCTGATTTTCTGGGATGTTTGTACTCTTTTCACATCTGTTTGAATGTCTGGAGAAGATCACAGGCAAATTGTGAGTCATATTTTAATCCTACTTGAAAATTGAAAAGTCCTTAAGCTGTTAACAAAGTTTGTGTGTGTTCAGTATAAAAATTTTCCTGACAGAAATAAATGCACTAACAGTCACTCTGAGTGATGGAAAAATTGTTGATGTAGGGGGAAAAGCAGAGAAGAAGTGGCTCAGTCAAAGCATAACCAGAGCTGGATTCATCAGAGCAGTACAAGCAGTAGGACAGTGCTATAGTTAAATGGAGATTCTGACTTCTTTAGGATTACTAATGCCCAGCTTTGATACCAGTCTAATGTCCTTTTGAATCTTGAAAGACTCATCATATCAAGATCCCTTCAGCAGCATTTCCTGCTTGTAGTGTACTGTGTGGTTTCCTTTGGCTTTTAGCTTGTATGTTAGCATAATGAAGGGTTTGACAGAAAAAGGCTCATGTTGCCTCTTTTGGGGACCCTGCTGCTGAAAGTCTTTGTCTGTAGATGGGACAGTTTGCACATGTAGATCATGTTTCTGTGATTTGCTGCTCCAGCTATCTGACAGAGTGGAAGATTGCAGCTCTCAAGGTCATTCCAGAGTATCTTGTTTCATTTCAGATTTTTATTTTATTTAGTGGGCTTGGATGTTTGTGAAAGCAATTTTTATGTGCTGAGGATTTTTCTGAGTTTCATTACCTGACATGGTCTCAGTTACACTTTTTCAAACACTTGTGATATTGTACTCTAAATCCTTCCCTTAGCCCTGATATCAATAGGGACACAGAGGACTCTACATTTTTTGCCATTTTATTTTACGGGGACCTCAATTTCTGTGCTGAAACCAAGTAGGGGGACACGTCTGCAATGCACTGTGGGACAGGCACAGCACCAAATGGGCTGCAACATATTCTCCTGGCTTTGCACAGCACCACAGCTGGGACTTTTGGAACTGCTACAGGGAATGACAATCAGGAGCTGGAAAAGCTTTACCTGGGTGCAGTATTTTTGACACAGTTTGGTTCCATCAATCCTTCAGAGACTTTATTGCCTCCTCTGTCCCTTTACACACACATGACTTCAGAGTGCTGCAAGCTGGAACTGTGCAGGTAGAAAGTTCTGGGTTCCATTTTGAGCACAGCACAATTTGCAGTGAAATCCAGGCTTTGCTGCTGTCATGGGAAAGAGTGTGATAGGTGCAGCCTTCCTGTAATACAGGGGAAACATTTCTGAATCCACTGGGAGTAAGATGAAAGGATATGATGGATGTGATCTCTTTTTCTTTCAAGTTGTGTTAAAAGCACTTACGAGGGGGGTGGTAAGTCAAAGTTCTATTGTTTTCTTTCTACTGAGTGGAAGGAATGTATTTAGATGGTCTCTTTTTAGGTAAAAATTAGAGTTGCACTTGGATGAACAACACTTATTGACCAAAATGCTGGACTGCTGCATCCCCTGTATCTTCCAACAGCGATGTAAATCTAATTTTTTTTTTTTTTTTTAAAACTCAGAATCTTTAATCCAATGCAAATCCCAGGTGAATATGTGGATAATTCTTGAGTTGATCAAAATGGCATTTTCCAGCAGTTTTGAAGAGAGAAAAATGATTAAAAAAAAAAAATAGGGAATGCAAAGAGCACAAAATTAAGTGTGGTTTTCTGGACTGAAGAAACTTGTACACATATAAACAACTTGTGGTTTCTAGCAGGTGGATCTCAGTCACAAAGGAAATTTTCATGAAAAATGGAATTACTTTCTGTAGTAGTTGAATAATTAGGACTGATCCAGCAGTTCAGTCCTTACTCTTGTTTACAATGGCACACTCAGCTGTGTTTGTGCAAGAAGCACAGTTTGGAGGCAGTATGGAAAGACCCACTTTTACCTCATCCTTACAAGTACCAGGAGAATGTCTGCAGGAATGGACCAATTTTAAACTGTTTTTCTTTCAATTTTCTGTCATTCATTATCATCTTAGCTGCTGTCCAAAGTCAGATTTGAGTATGTTGAATTCACTGTGTGGTGGGCAAAGCTAAGTGTTTCTTAGCTTTTGTCTCCCTGGGTATGAAATCTGTTCAGGGAATCCTTCTTTACTGGATAGTAACAATAAATAAAAATTCTCCTCATATTCATGGCAGAGTGAATGAGCAGAGGATTATGAATGGATTTGTATCATGCTGTGCAAGGAGAGAGATTGATGGTCATATTTTCTGCCGGTTCAGAGGAGTCTAAAACCCTCCAGGGTGATTTGGAACTGATCTCAATTCTTGGCACAAGCATGAAGTACTTTTAGTTTTGGGTGTAAATTTTGGGTGATCTGTAAAGATAGCAATTCCCTCTGTCCTTTAAATCTGTCAAGATACAGGCCCTGAAATGCCCTGCTGTATATGTATGTATGTATGCTGCCCTGCACCAGCAGGGATGGTGATCTTCTGGAGGTGCAGGGACTGGAGCTGGTGGCAACATTAGGAATGTCTGTTAAAAAAAGAGACCAGACAGGTGCTGAGGCTGCCTGGAGCAAGAAATTTGTAGGATTGATTTTTGGAATGAAATGCAGTCTTATATGATCTATTGTTGATAAAAAGAAATCAGGTATCTTTTTCCTGTCGTCCTCTAATTATTCTAATTGGAAAGGGAAGAGGCCATAGTGAAGGATAACATAAACACCTGAGAGTGCACTTAAACACAAGTAGCACTGAAAAAATGCCAACTTGTTCTCAAGTGTACACTTGTTCTGTGACTAGAAGTTAGCCTTGAAATTTGCATAGCAAAAGGTTCAGCCTAAGTGACAGCACCAGAGTGGAATACATTTAATTAAAGACAACAGCAAAGGTAAATGATACTCTTTTATTATTTCTTTTTTCTTCATTTTTTGCTTTGCTTGATTAGGAGCTACTTGTTTCAAGAACAGGTGAGCAGAGCAAATCTGTTTAGCTCACAAGGGCATAAAGGGAGGGAGGGATCAGAGCTTTTGGATGCTCCAAATAAGAGCAGGATTTCCCCAAGCTGCCATCTGCATTGTATCTCATATCTTGGAGATCAGCAAGGCCTCATGATAGCACTTCAAGAGTGAAAAATTGTTTGCCAGAATGGCTCATGTGCACTCTAAAAATAGGGCCATGTAAGAAGTCTCAAGGAAATTCTTCTGTAATTATAAAGGATTCCGGTTTGAATTAAATGAGGCCAGTGAAAGCTATCTTGAATATTAAGCCTGGATTTACCACTGTGTGTGGGGAATTGTTTTGCTGCCATTTCTGACCTTCTTTTCCCCACCTGAAAACTATGGCCTCCTTTCCATTTCTATTGTTCTGAATCCCATATCATGCCATATGTGGAAGTGTTCAAAACTTGACACTTACAGGAGACTGGGAGTGAGAAGATGTGTAACAGAATGTGTATATTAATATCCACTAATGAAAATGCTTTAAAATTCCCATTGTTTCTTACTGTTGGTCACTGTTAGGCCAGAATTTAAAGAATACTGATATTAGATAGAGTGAGATTGTCTTTCAATATTAGGCCTTCAGGATCTAATAGTTTTACGTAATCATTACCAAGGCATAGAGCCTCTCAAGGTGTGGAGTCTCTCACATTCAGTCTACAGAACTTGTCTGGGAAAGTTACCATATTCAATTTTTAAGGGTATTTGATCAATTCTTTTCCCCACAATGATCACAGCAGTACAGGCTTCTAAGCCTCACACCGTTTCCTCAAATATACAGCACAACTGAAGTCTCACAGGAAGTCAGTGTCTGTTACCTGTAATCAGCACAGTCAGAAATCTGGAGTTAAAATATTTTTAAAGGATAGAAGTCAGCATAATGTTTCTTGGGTCTTTAGAGGTAAAGAAATATGCTGGTGAAGATGTCCTGTGAAATATAGTGTTGGTTTTGTTCTTCGGGGGTAGAATTTGATGGGGTTCATGAGAACCTGTGCCACAGACTTCAGAAAGTTTCACAGAGCTGTTGCAGAGCCTGTTGGAGTTAAACAGGGACAGTTTGGGGTGCTGCTGTCAACCAGTAGTCTACTAAATACCCAAGGAAATTCGGGACTGTTGAGTGTTTTCTTGCTGGTATTAAAATGGAGAAATGAGAACCAGAACTATACCAATAGAAGAAGGGCTTAGTTAAGGCCTCTGTCAGTTCCTGCTGAGTGGCTGCAAGTCCCACTGCAACAGCCATAATTAATCTGATCTCTGCCAGGGTCAGTGTCCCTTACACATGGCCTGAGAGTATCTTCCAGGGGTAGGGGCATTAAGGGTTTAGTGCCAGTGTCCTTGGCTCTGTTGAAAGGGCTTCATGTGCTTGGTTTTGTCTTGTGTTTTACAAATAGACAAAGCAAAGCCAGTGCACCATGGGTCACACTTCACCCTAACTCTGCTTGCAGAGCTTGTTGGTAGAGAGTAAATTAATTGTGTTTTATTTTTCTTCTACGGAAAAGTATTGAAGACAATCCTCTTTAAGAAACAGGTAAATTTGAGAGAGGGAAGAAATAAGTAATTATTTACAAATCTGTAGGAAGGCTGTTGCTGACAGTGACTGCACTGCTTAGGGTTTGAGAGCTGACTGTTGGCTGCAGATGAACCTCTGATCATGCAGTCTTTAAGGGTATCTGAACTTCAGTGATATTTGCACTTGTTCCGGTCTCTGTGAGTTCATGAGGGAAATTGCAAAGTCCTCCTACTCTGAACTCTCGTGATCCCTTCTCTTAGGATCTTGCAGTGCTTTCTGGAATAGCCCTGGAGGGCTAACACATCATTTGGAGATGTAAGCTCATAATGTTTTGTTTTCAAATCCATGAAGAAAAATAGGTAGAGAGCAAGCTCTGCTTGGGAGGGAATACCCTGATGTGATTCATAAATCCACATGGATTAATCTATCAAGTTCTGATTTATGAAATGTATTATGTTGACCAACTATATTACTTTACTGATTCAAAAGTCTTGAAATTAGTATGAAAACCAGCAATCCATCATAACATTGAATTATGTGCCAGTGATGCATAGCAGTATCTCTCAAAATGCTTGATTTGTGTTCACCCTTTTTGTTAGTAAAATTCATGTTGCCTAATAGCCTTAGAAAATTATGTTAATATACATGATGGACAGAATCCATTGCTAACTTTCTAGGCTTTTCATTAAGGCAAAAAAGGTTTACCAAGCTTTTGAATTTGTCACTTTGATGTAACTGTCTGCTTAAGAAATTTCCATTTAGAAAAGCATATATCTTTGATCACTCATATTTTTAAAATCAATGACTGTTTCTAACAGTGAATCTTGCAAGTGATTATTATTGCTAGAAGCTGGGAGAACAAAGGACTGAAAGTTCAAGCAGAGGTTGAAGTTTTTGGATATCAGCAATGATGTGGGTCCCCTACTAACATTGCAGAGGTATCAGAAAAGGAATTTTGGCATTAATTCATTGTGCTGCAGTCTCTCTCAAATAGAAACAGATTTTGTGAGTTTGACCCAGTAATGGCTTTGGAAAAAGACCTTTTTTTGTACCATCAGGGAGTTCACCACAGAGTTCTAAGTGTAACTATTGTTGATATTGAATGTGTCTCTTCCTTGGGGATCTCAGGTACCATTACATTTTTGTCATATTTGAAGGGCTCAGAAGGGGAGGGAGGTCTCTGCTAAATTCCAGTCTACATTATCTGCAAGAGCATTTTGCTGGTTGTTCTCTGTGAGGGCTTTAAACACACAGTGACAGCTCCACCCGTGCTGTTTTCAGAGCAGTTCATACTTGCACCAGAAAAATGCATCAATAACGCCTGCAGAAGGGCTGTGGATGTACAGATACACAGCAGAGAGAACAATGCAGCACAGGAAGGGCCATGTTGTACAAGGTAGATGAGATTTGAGCCTGGGATGAGAGAGCAGGACAGAAACAAATAGAAGAAAAGTGTCCTGTTGCTGACTGGAGGAGCGTTGGTACAGGATTGTTTGCTGCAAGCCTGAGGAAACTCCAGTATACCAGTCCTTACAGAAGATGTAAGGCTTTTCTCTGTGTGTTATACTATTTCTTGGGGTTTTTTACTGCAGCACATTTTAACAACTGAATTTTAACTCCTTTCCTGGTCCCAGTTCTGAACTACTCTGTTATGCTCTGAGTGCTACACTCTTCCCATCACTGTGATGACGTGATGTCCACCACCTTTAATTTTCTAACGTGGATATAGATGCTGTGAAAACTAAATCTGCCCTGCACAAAATCTCACTGAGGTGCCACTGGGTCCTGGTTAATTGGATGGTGTATTCACAAATGAAGTCAGCACTGTGAATCACCAATCTTTATTCTTGTTTCAATACATTACTATTGTTTTATTGCATGGAGACCTATGCCTATGCAACTGAGATCACAGCTCCAGTCTGGTGGATATGTAGGGTGAGATGATGTCTGTGCCCAAAGAAAATAGTGCCTAAAGGAGGAATAGAAGGGAGAACATGTAGAAACTCCTCAAGAAGAGCAGGTTTTATATTGTCTTATTGTAGGCCTCAGTTACTTTTTGATAATGAAGACAGCATAGAATGAAATCTGGTGTGTTCTCACTGTCAGAAGAGGGAGTTGAAAATCTCTTTCAGTGCATTTGGTATATGAAATACATCTGTATGGATGATGCAGTTTGGAAAAAATACAGCATACTGGGTAGGCAATTATTTTAATATAATTATGTTACACACAAACACTGTTTCAGTGCAAGTCCAGGTATATACAGACAAATCAAGAAGTAACTAAACTTGATACTGCTCCTCTCAATTTTCTAATGACCCTGCACAAGCACATGGGGATGGTTAAAGGATACCCTGTACAGGGACTGTGTGACCAAGGGCATCTCTGTGAGAGCCTTATCACAGAGGAAAGTACAGAAATCAATTTGCTTGACCAAAGACCTGAAAAGTAAGGAACATATTTAGGTCAATCAACAGAAGCGGCACTGGGGGTTGTGTCTTCAGAGCCTTGCTTCTTTAGCAACAAAACATAAAGCTTAGATTTCCTTTTAATAGCAAAGTAATGGGACTTATAACACTTGGTTCCTCATTATGTAGAAATGAAGTGGAATAAAGCAGATTAAATCAGCAAGAAAGCAGAATTACTTGATTAAGTTCTATATTTTAGTAACTTGTGGTCCTGAGGCTCATTGAAAAGGCCACTGAAATCAGAGAAAATCCACTGAATTTGGAGAAGGCTCTTGAGCATTATGTTATTGCTCCATATTCTTTTACCTGTGTACTTAACATTGCCATTTAGTTCTGCCTCTTAAGTGGTTGCTTCACATTGATGTACTATGCATTATCTACAAACTGAAGTCTGGCAGCTGAATTTGTGCAGCTCTTTTGAGGCTCAGGCCCTAAATCAGCGTTCTTTCAGCACAGGCTGCTGGCTGCTCAAAGCAGCAATGTGTGGCAGGCTCACTCTGCAGCTGCAGGCAGTTTGCTGAAACTACATCCACTGCACAACTGTCTGAGATGGGATTTTTTTTCTCTTTCTCCTTTTGTGGATGGCTCAATTCTTCCCTTTGAAAGGCTGAGACCGATTACAATGGAGTTCAGACCGAGTTGTCTTGAAACAGCTCCTGTTATTTCAGCAGCAGCAGGAATAAATTAAAATAAGCAATGCCATTTTCCCCTTCCATAGCTGTATAGTCCTTCCAATGAGTTAAAAAAGCTACATCTCCTTGTAGCAATGATGAATTCAGTTTGTTTCTGTGTACATGAATACATAATGGCAGGGGAGGGGATATATGTTTCATACAGTTGGTACTGCTCCATTTGTACCCTCACACATGTAGAACCCCAGAACAGCTGATATGGTACAGGGCGTGGGTCTGCAGCCATTAACTGTCACCAAAAATGACCTGTTCATTGTGCTGACAGTCAGAAATAATACCAAATGCATTGTTCTGGCACAGAGGTTCTGTGAGTGTTTGGGACAGTCATGAAGCACCTCTTGAGTGTGCTGCATTTTGGGAGATCCTCAGTGTGATATGGAGATCCTGTGGCAGATTAAACTGAAAAGATGTAGACCTGGTACTTGCAGACTTTTCTCTTTTATAAAGCAATTAAGAAAAAGGTAAAGCATGAAATTCTATGGGCAATACTACAGGAACCCATCTGCTCTTTAACACTGTGTTTCAGTGTACAGAACTGGGTTGTCAAAGCAGCATCAAATTTACCCCCACACTGATGTTTCTGATATCACTTATATAGCTTGGGTGTCAATTTGATTCAACTGCCTTACTTTGGGATTTTCTTTTTCTAGGGATTTTGTTCATTTTACTTTCACATGTGCTGTCCTAGAATTATATTCTCAACTATGGCTTGAATAACTAAAAAGGCCTACTAGTAATTAAAGCTGGACAAAAGTAATCTTCATGGTTTTGTGCTAAATAAGAAGATCTTGTGCTAAATAACTGGGATATTTAACGTGGCAGAGTTTTTTTGGGAATAAAGAACTTATAGACATAAATTTAAATGTATCAACGTTACATTAGAAGCTTTAATAAGCTGGTATTTTATCCATGCACACTTTTATACGTATAAAATTCCAGCATACGCATCCAGTCATGAGAGTCTGTTTGCCCTGCACCAGCTAATGCAAATATGGGGGCACTTGCAAAGGAAATCAGGATGGCTGAGCCAGGTTTTTTTAAATTTCTAAATAACACATG